>JAVHNF010067833.1:0-12015 GCA_034783455.1 Micropsitta finschii | reverse complement strand
GGAAGTCAGCAGCTTTAATGCACCTCAGGTTTGTCAGTGATCTCCATGTGCTGGCTTCATAAAGGTTGGAACATGCAGGTATTTTCCAAGTCCCTCATTTTGACTTTTCTGGTCAACCGAAACAGGGAGAGTAATGAATGGTGGCACTGCCCTTAAGAGGACCAAAGTTATTAGCCTAATGCATCGGGAGGAATGATGCATTAAGACATTAAGAATCAAAACAATCACATTAATGCTTGACAGCATAAGCAGGAAACAAAAGATGAGAGCTATAATACAAACCATATGGCTTAATAACTAATCTCTCATTTAAGCATCATTATTAAAACACCTCCTAAACGTTCGGGCCTTAACAGAATATCTCAACATCATTATTTCACGTATTTATTCTTTATTCCCTTCTCCCTCCTCTTTCCACTCTTCTCCCTCCTCTTTCCCTCTCTAAAAGTGGTGGGTTTTTCCTGAAAAGCTCTTCAAACTGCTTCTCCTTTCACAAAGTCCAAATCCTACATCAACCCAATTAAGCCTACACAGTCATAATAAATGAGGGTTGTCAGTTAGTCTCACTTGAGACACAAACTGTAGCTAATATTACTCAATATGCAGATGTTTTCTGTCTCTTTCCATTGGAAAAAAAAATAAAGTATTATTCAAATGGAATAATGATAAATTGCCATTAATATGAAGAGGATATGCTACAGAACGACACAAGGTTGCAGAAATGTCAAGTGGAAGAGATGAGTATGAACAATGAAGTCCCCTTAACATGTTGGTGTGATCAATAATTTATGTATTGTGTTGCTGGACCACACCAGCTCTCCCTTAACAAACATAAGTTGACTAAAACCATCAGGCACTCAAAGAGGGGCTGCAGGAGATTCTCAGCTCGTAGATGATGCTCACAGAGACATCAGCTGGGGACCTGTCAGTGGCAGACTTTCCAGGACCAACTGTTGGGCTCCTTTTTAACTCTTACAGAAGTCGCTGGCAGTTACAAGTACTTTAAATAACTGAAAATCAGATTACACCTGATTCTGGAAAGCTACCCAGTGGTTGTAGCTCCAATGGCTTCAATGCAGTTAAGCTCCACACCACCAAAACATTGTCACTCATAGGTTTTTAAGGATAATTACCTCCAGGATTGTCAACACCAATTTGAAGTATCAAAAGTTACCTAAATGCCTTCAAAACAGCCCAGTGGGTTTTCCTTGAAACAGTCTTTCTGTGAGGTTTTTTGACAGTTGTTCCTTTAGTTGATGCTGCTCTTTCTACAGCTTTCCCTATTTTTATGTATTTATTTCACACACTGAAGCCGAGTGCTAATGGCACAAAATTTGGAGCTGAATTTTAAGCATTTCAAGTCCTGAGCCAAGCACTTCTATTCAAAAGAGAGAATTATGTTTGAACAACATATGCAGAAACCCACCAAAATGTAGGTCTGGGAAAAGGGAATCAAAAAGTACATTTAGAGTTCATGTCCTCAAGTACCAGTGGCTGCATTTTGTGCTTTAACTACCACAAATTCCAACTGAGTCACTACGCCAGTGCTAATGGTTTTGATCATTCTCTGTTCTGTGTCCCCCCCATCCCTTACAGTTACACTGCTCACTGCAGTGTAACTGAATGCAGTGATTTCTCTGCATCAGAGCCAATGTTACACTGAAGACAGAATGCTGTTTTTATTCAAGAACAGTTTGCTGGAAAGCATCCAGAGTTGGAAATTGTGATGATGGGTGGACTTTTTCCTCTGCTTTTTTCCCCACTGTGTTTGCAAAGCAATTAAATAGAGGTTGAAATGCTATAGAAAAATCAAACTTTCAATAGAAATAAGCAGGAAAAAAAATACTCGTATATTTAACCAGTCCTTCTCCCAATCAAGTTGTTTAAATGAGGTTGTAGTAACCTCAGGCTGATACTCATATTACTGAATTCGAGCTCCTCAGACTGACAGCAGGAGTTAGCAGAGCTGCAATAGATTCTGTTGCTCTTTTTACTCCCTCCATGCTATTCAGTTTATTTACAACCTGCACATTCGTTACTACAATAAATGATCTCTCTTTCAACACTTGAAGCTTCTTTTGTGTGTATTTAGCACATAACAATAAGTGTTATCTAAAGTTCTAAAACTGAGATACCGGAAATCCGATTTAAGTTACAATGGTATCAACTGCAGCAGTTTCAGTGGTATAAATTCATTTAATTCAGGCACAAGGACAAAGGGGGATAAAGTCCTATAGCAAATGAATGTGAAAGTTATCCACAGGATCATGGACTTCTGCATTTCTTAATATCACCTGGGCTTTGGTGAAGCTCAACAAAACAAGCTCCCTCACTGCTTTCTGCATTCATATGCGCAGAAAAGAAAGAATGAAAGCAAAAGCACTGAGGAATTATGGTTCCAGACTGTGTGAGAAAATGCAGAAGTTTGGGGTGGTTTATTTAATTTTTTATTCACTCATTTTGCATCCTCTGCTTGGAAAGCCTTGGCTAAGTATGTCAGCTCCTGCCTTAATTGGAGTCTCTGTCTACTGAGATCTACAGTAAGTAATAAATAGATTCTCACCTACCTACTTTCTGAAGCTATTCAAAGCCCACCTGGGCTACTGATGTTCTTGCTTACAATGGAGAATAGAGAAGGAGCTGAAGGATTTGACACAGCCTGAAACAGACACTTAATAAATAGTGTTCTCTTGAAATGATTAAAACCAGCTGGCCTCAGTGAAACAGGGCAGAATTTAACTTGGGAGAATGAAATAAAGATAAAGTCAGAATAAATTCATCTTCTGCTTCCCAGCCTCGCTTCCCTCATCCTGCTCCCTTCCCCCAAGGCAGCAAACCTGGTTTTCATAACTGCAAAGAGAAGGGGGGGGGGGAGGAAAAAAATCCAGGAATTCCTACTAAAAGCCATCAGCCAAATTTAAACTGTTCCAAAAAACATGAAAACCATTCGAAAACCCTTTGTGTCTCCAAGAGACTGGTAATTCCCACCATTGGGCTGCTTAGCTTCAAACACTGAGAGGTGGAGGGAGGAAAAAGGAAAATTTAAAACACAGGTACAAGATTTCCAGTCATGAATAATGATTTTCAGGGACCCAGACTGAAATGCACGGAAGAACACCTGCCTTACTGATAGCCGATTCCCTTTAAGATACGTCAAACTGGACTGCCTGGAACAGATTCACCTCCAGCTCCCAGATTTTCCATTAAAATAACATCCATCTTTTTTATCCCCGATGGAGTCACAAAGTGTTTCAGAACCAGGGCACAAGGGAACCTCTGTGCTCAAGTGCAGCCCAGCTGCCACTTGGGTGACAAGCAGCAGCTGTTGAACAGCACACAGCAGCACTGCGGAGCCCATAGAGCAGTGGGAGCACTGCAGCCAAGTGGAAGTGCAGGGACAACTAAGAGCATTGAACACTGCTCACTAGCACAAGGTTGCAGCAGGATGACGGGTCCAGCATCCACACCCATGGAAGGGTTCCCAAGTTCTTTAATGACCACATGTTTCATGCTTTCCTGAAGTAAAGTAACACTTTTAAAGGCTCCCACCCATTGCCAGCACCAGCTCAACAGATACTCTTCCCAGAGATGGACTGACATGGTACATGATGTAGCCCTTGCAGGACACTGAAGTTTGGGCTCCAGTAGAGTTTACCTTCTGTCTCTTCAGCTCAGTATGGAATGCTGACTATGGCTATACCTGAGGAAAGCAGTGCAACAGGAACAAACCAAACCTAAGCATTTTATTTCCATACAGGTTTACAGGAAAATTCCCTTTCTTAATCAAGAGCTAAACACATATACCAGAGGTGGCAAATGGCAAGACAAGGGGAAGGTACCTAAAAGCTATTGCACAGTTCAAGACATTCACTCAGCTGAAGGATTTTCTGTACATGAGGTTTCTGTCCAAGACTAAGGGCAGCAAGTTGTTTTTCAGGCAGAGCAGAGTAAAAAGAACAATAATATTCTTAGAAGTTTCAGTGCTCTAGAAGCTCATTTGTCATGCAACACATGATAACTGACTTGAAGAAATGCAGGCACTGGCTAAAAGAAAACTAAAATCATTCATTTTTGAGCTTGTGTTTGGAGGTCATAAGCCTGAGGTTGAAAGGTAGTGGAAGAACATTAACAAACAAGAAGGGAAAGATACTGTTCTTACAGCCATAGAATGCCAGTACCAAATCCAGTACGAACCTGAGGTTTGCCAAGCATTTTGGTATCAAAGTCTTCCTTTACTGAAGTTTTTAGTACCTGAGCTGTCTGCAGCTGAAGGTCACCTCACAGTGCGGTCTGCATCCCTAAGCTGCTCACATCCAGCACATGGCATCTCCTCACGTGAGGCAAGCATCCTCTTCCTGAGAGATCACCTTCTACCAAATAACTCCATTTCCTTTACAAGGCTCCTTTTCTTCTTAAGAAGTTCATTTGGGTTGAAAATCGGTGCTTCAAAAGTGAGGTCACCTCAGGACCCAAATGCCACCAATTTCCAGTAGACTGGTTTTGAAAACACCACCAAAATCAGCACTACTTACACATCTTTACAGCATTCCTGCCCATTTTACAAGCTCAACATTAGCAGCCTGGAAGATCCATCCTAGCATAAGCCAACAATGCCTCTTAATAATTAATATAAATCTCCCCATGGTATCTGTTCTTCCAGTATGACTCCTTTGGTGGATCCTCTAGGAGTGCACATGTAAAGAAATGGCACCTATGTAGTTGTAGTGGTAAGAATTTTCTAACAGGAAAGATTTATATTTGATTGCATAAACTCACTTGCGTGGAGAGAAGTATGAGAAAAGTACACCAATAACATACGACCACATCCTCTTGTAAAGGAGACTGTAACATAAACCTGGCATGTCCACTGAAGTGGATTAGACTACAAGTTGTCCAGCAGCTTATTTGCAAATGCCTACAAAAAAGTGGCAGTGGACACTGTTTAAGTTTTTGCATTTTATCACAGTCAGCATTTCTGACTTTAACTTCACTAACAGTAACTTCCCAGTTAGTTCTTTCATCCCCTCTTTTCCTACCCAGTTCTTCCATCCCCACTTTTCTCACCCACAAAATCCACAGTGAGAATGCTCAGCAACAGCAACAAAACTCAAATCTCATCAATGTATTCTGAAGGCAGACATTTAAGTGAGGCCAATGGCTGGGGAGAGCCTAATGTAGTGATACAGAACAGCCAGACACATTTCCACAACCTTCAACAGCCAGATGGAATGATAAACCTATGGAGTATCATTTTATCTGTGGCATTACACAGTGCCTCACTGATCTTCCTTCCCCTGCCTATGCCAACCCTGCTTTTGCCAGGATAATGCTTTTAGGTATTCCAACATTCTTTGCTTGATCCAAAGATAACAGCACATGAAAGAGTAGACATCATCCCGTCTTTTTTTCATACTCATAGACAGGATGTATGTTTTAGAATCTGATGTAGTGTCCGGCTTAGATCTAACAGACACTATGTGCATTCTCTTTTTCTGTCTAGAAGCACACGATAACTACCTGCCAGACTGCTGCATTCAGACAAAGTCTAATAAAAAGGGTTTGTTTGTTTTTTTAATATGAGGGTTATTTTAAGATATTTTTGCTGAAGAGGAACTGGCTCTTTAGCAACGCAGCCTGCTGTTTGGTGGGAAAGTCCTCTGTGCTTAGAGCTACATGGTAAGCATGGCTCAAAACCAGGTAAGTCAGCAAACAGCAAGAGCTTTTGGACAAAGGGCCCCTCTTTGCTCCTTTAGCCCCGTCTCCCAGTTCAGCAGGGTTGTTATCTAAAAGGAGCAAAACACCAATACTCATTTTTACTGCAACCACCAGAGTTTAGACTTCCCCTTGCATTCACTTTATGAGGACCTGGGTGATCAAATTCCTTGGGCATTGTGGGACATTCCAAAAGCAACATTTTCAGTGAATTATAACGAGACTAAAAATCCCATTTGGTGCAAGTAAAATCCTTGTAAAGAACATGTCACCTCCTCAGCTGCAGTGGTTGGTGGAAACGCACTTTAAGAGCTCGCTTCCGCAGGCAGTTAACAAAGCGACACCTTCAGCACCCGACTTGCAGAGGTCTGTGCTGGTGCTCAAGTCTATGGTTCAAGTCCTGCCAACCACCTGCTGGAGCAGTTTTCTTTCCTCTCTCGTTGTTCACTTTGTCTGGGGACAGATTTATGAGCCAGGGCCTTCCTCGAGTGTAACTTTGAAGGTTAAAGTGAACAGCAGAGAACTGAGCCATGAGGCAGACTAGGACCAGGTTCTAAACATCAATGTTTTAATTTGAATAAAACAATACTCGGCTCTTCCAAAAATCTCCTTCTGTAGACCTTAAAGCAGTGTGTAGGATAGGGGTACTTTCTCTATGTCATAGACAGGGAAAGGGGGGCAGAGCTGCACGATGACCTGCCCTAAATTATACAGGAAGCTTGTAAAAGAAGCAGAAGTACATCCTGACAGATCCACATTCCATTTCTCTCCACCATCTGAGGCAGAACCCAAGTGTTTAAAGTCTTTGGAATATCATAAATACGCAGATGAAATGATGGTCACACAGCATCGAGGAACTGAAAAAGTGCTGGGAGAGGGTGTCCTTGCCCTGAAAAAACAAGGCTCCCAACAGAGAGAAAAGGGGAAAACAGGCAGATAAAATAGGGGGAGGGAGAATTGATCAATGAGAGATAATGGAGCAGAAATGGACCTCCTCTATCCACTATTCCATCAGAATGGAAGCAATCCCATTTCAGACCCATCTGACTCACTAAGGATAAGTCAAAAAAGAAATGAGAAAACTCCACAAAACTGCCTGAAACAACAGACAGTTCAAAAGCCCCCCCAGTGACAACGTGAGCAGCACGGCTGCCCCAGCAGCAGTGTGGACCTACCACACCTGACACCGTGCAGAGCACCATAAGGCAGATCACACCACCAGCAGTGCTCAGCCCAACAGGAGTGAGCCCCTGACACACCACTAACAGTATGAAATGAGAACACAAGCCCTGATTTATGGAGGCTGCATGATGCTGTTTCGCTCACTCACTGTAAATCGATGAGGAGACAGTGAAGTCCTACTAGATACATGTCACGTTCATGCAGTATTTATAACCTGATCTCACACAGGCATGAAGGGATACCACTCACTGGGATCAGCTTTCCCAGGGACAAGAAGCCAATGGAGTCACCAGAACTCCTGAACAGGGGGATGGGACAAATGGAAGGGGACGTGCCCCGAGATGGGACCTATAGACAGGAGGACTTGGTAACACCAGACACTTTAGATCTCACTGATAATTAGCAACAGGGTTCTAATTGCCTTCAGTAGGCTTTGAATCAGGCGGAGTGGGTAGATAGGTGGTGGTTCCCTAGAGCCACAAACCTGAAATAGTCACTGGAAGGTGGATTCACAGCACAGGTAGCACATTTCTGCTTATGGGGAGAAGCATTTCAACTCCTCCTGCATGTCCCACGTGTTCTACCTCTTTCCCGATGTGCGTGAGGACCAAGATGAGCCGCTTGGGGCTTTTCATCTTCCAAGAACATTGCAGACCTGCGTGTCTTTGCCACTGCTACAGAAGGATAATTACTGTAAAGCAGACAGCATGGATTTGTTTAAGTGAGAGAAGATTCTCAGTCTAATTTTAGGGATTTGAACAGAAGGCGACACTCCAGCTGGGAGAAGATTTCCACCGAAAAGAATGTTCTGATGAAAACCAGAGGGCGAGGGGGGAGTTTCACAACATGATTTCCCTCCTTTTCCTAACCTGCTCGGTGAAATACACACGGGACCCTCATTGGTAACAGCCATTATCACTGAGGGAACTGCGATGGGCCCTGCAAAGGCTGTCAGCAGGATCTGAACCAGAGATGACTTGGAAGAAATAGAGATCTCTGCTGAAGAGTTTAAAAGGAACCTCAAGGGCTAAGTCGGTCCCATGAGGTAGAAGATACTTTGTGAATTGTTTCCATAAGTAGATCAAAACAGTGGCCTCAAAGAAAGGGACACTTTGGGATAGTGGACACAACCTTAGCACCTCAACAATTCCCATCCTATTTGTGAGTAGCCAACAGAGAGCAGCTGAGAGAAAAGGTCCTCAACCCACTGAAATAGGTGTCCTTGCCCTCCTCCAGAGGAGCCAGGCTAAGAGCATCTACCTGAGATTTCTGGCTGGGGTTTGGTTTGGGTTTCAAGGCAAGGCAGATCTTTGGCTGGAACGTTTAATTAGCCAAAACTGCACTTTTGTAAGGAAAAGTTAAACCTCAGGGCGGTTTTCATCAACCTTAGCTCTAATTCACCTGCCCCACAAGCAAAGTCGAAACTTCCTCCCTCTAAGGACAACAAAAGGTAGAAAATTCTCTAGAAAAAGCAGGACATTTATTCCTATTAAATCACAGAAGTCCGATTTCTCCGGAATGCACATTCAAACCATGGAAACAAATCAGTGACGGATTGCAAAGTATTTCCAAACTCAGGGTTACTTTCCAAACTGATCTTCTAGGAATAATGAAACAAGCGGGAAATGCACAGAGGAAAGCCTGGACAGAATTCTCCCGCTCCCTTTTACACACAGTGCAGCAACATCCCCCTCCCATGTGCTCTGTTCTCCATCTCTCTGGAATGCACACTGAGAAGGAACGAGACAATGGACCTGGGGCCAATGTCCCCTGGTGCCCATCCAGCTCTGTTCCAACTCAAAAAAGAGAGAGAATTTGAGTTGCTCAAGAAACCCAAACGAGTATTTATAACTTCCTGACAGACTGGATTGCACGAAGCTTTAGGCTGACTGTAAAGTCTGCCTTCCCTCTGTTCTCTCCCTCTCTCCTTCTAGACGATAAAACTTGTAACTCTTCAGGGAGAGCCGTTTCTCCCCTAGATCCAGAATCAATCCCTGGTATCTGAAGACACCTCTCGCTTTAACATGACCTTGTCAGCATCTCAAGCTGTCAAATCACTCTCCCCCTCTTCCCGTGGCCAGCTTAAGGCTCTGTTCCATTAGCGAGTGTTTCTTGAGCAGCCCCGATGTAGAAGATAATGGAAGGCACAAGAGGAAAGCCTTCCAAGAGGTAGGTTTAAGTGATAGAATAAGCATGAATGCTGGCAAAAGCCATGGTGGGACTGCCAAGAAATTCTATATGATGCAGGTGCAAATAGTTTTTTTAAATTCAGACTCATTAAAATATGTATTTTGCAAAACGAATTAAATTAAACCATCTGGGAACGAGGGGGAAAGGCTGGGGGCTGGAGAGGAGGACAGGGCTACACATGTGCACACACACACACACAATTACTCTGTTTGCAGTTAAAAAGTGGATTTGAAGGCCCAGGACTTCATCAGGATCCATAATTGTGGGAAAGTAACCTGAAGATGCCAAACAACAGGAAATTACCAGAAGAATCTGTCAGCACAATCAGCTGCTATTTTCATTGTTCTTTGGCAAATTTATACCCAGTCGGGAACACCTGGGCTGGCAAACAGCCCGGTCGGACTAATTGCCAGGGGAGAGGAGCAGTCATTTGTCTTCAGTGGGGTTTCCTACGCTCGCTCCTCAAAACATGTGGTTTCACTTTTCCCCTCTCTCTGCAGGAAATGGCAGGACAGTGAAATGCAGAATAAATGAGTTCGATTCCAAGAGGTTGCCTCCTCAGAGGCCACTCCAAAAATAACTGTCTTGTGAGAGGCTGTTAATAACCAAGATTCTATATACTGTCTTCAGCAAACAACATTTCAAAGGCACACTGTTCCTTTTCTCCCCAGACCCTGTGTACATTAAAAACATTGTGGGGAGAAGAAAAGGAAGGGAAGGAGAGAAGGAAGAACCTCAGCGGTTAAGAGTCCTGTATATTTTTGTGGGGAATTCACACTCTCTTCAAACTGCCTTGCAAAATCCAACATACCTTGAGGAAGTTGCCTTGGATTTTCCTCCAGGGCTGAGCAAAATACTGCTATGGCTTCCCAATGTTATTTCAGGGTGAGCAAGTATTTGTTACACAGCTCAGTCAATCCCTGCAGTCATTTGTTGAGGTATTCCCCTTCATTTTACATTAAGGCTGTCTCTCTCTCCATCACATGCCTCCATAGCCTTCAAGAACTTGGCATACCTGATCTCAGTGGAATCACAGAATCACAGCCTGGTTTGGGCTGGAAGGGACTTTCAAGCTCATTCAGCTCCAACCCCTGCCGCGGGTAGGGACACCTTCCACTAGAGCAGCTTGCTCCGAGCCCTGTCCAACTTGCCAGGGATGGGTCACAGCAACCTACAACAGACAACTGTTTCTTCCCAAGAAATTCAGGCACAGTCTCACCACTGGTTACCCACATGGAGTGAGTCTTCTAATTACACACATAACAAGGGATAGGCTCAGATTTGTAAAGGCAAGGGCACAGTGCCTATGCGATGCATTTCAAGGATCCATTTCTAACTCACCAGCTACTTGAAACAGGTATTTGGTGCATGTGGCTTATATTAAAAAAGCAAGTCCCTTTCCAAACGCAAGCTTTGAGAGCAGATTTGAAAGCTGTGACGGACAAGAGAAGAGTCCCAGCAGTCACCTGCACTGTAGCTTTATCTCTGCCGAGACGCCGGTTTTGCTGTTGTAAGAGTGCACTTTAAAAGATCACCTCTTTACAAGAACCACCTGTCTAAAGCGACAGCTTTTCCCTTGAACCTCACAACATATTTTTAAGGTTAACATACCACTAAAAATGTTTTGCCCCCTCCTCCCATTACCACTGATTTTTAGCAAATCCAGGCTGCAATGTCCCCTCCGTGTAACAAAACCATGTTTTATGTAGTTCTCTTTTAAACCTGGGGTACTTTCGAAGTTAAATTGCACAGTATTTTACCATTTTGGATGGTGTTATGTCACAGCAGCAGCATGTTTTATATTGAAGTGTATATCCGCATTTGGTATATTTTCACCTGCATCTTGTCCAAATCCTACAATGATTTAGCATCTTGGCACTCTGACAGCAAAGAATCACTCAGGGAGGAAAAAACCCCAAACCCTAAAAAAGCATTTAAAACATACAGCAGATGATCATTAGATTGGGTGAAGGAGCTAAAGGCACATTTGGGTTTCATTTGGTTTCAGTTGCAGGCTCTTTAGCAGGGTAGAACTAAACTGTAATTCTAAACTGACCCACCTTTTCTTTCCTTTCCTCGACAAAAGGTGAAAAATGCGATGGAACATTTTACAATACGCAGCACATCGGTGCTGCTGCGGCACTGAGAGTTCAGACTTGGCGTATTTTCTCTGGGGCTGAGATGTTTTGACATGTTTATTTGTTTAATTTGTTTATTTTGACTAGCTCTGATTATAATTGGCAGCAATGAGCAGAATTAACATTAGACAGTGTCTTAGACTTGTCGGTTACAATAATGCAAAAGGCATGTGAAGACAAATCCTCCAAAGAAGTGACAAAAGCTGGAGTTCGGTTCAGCAGCATCGTGGCTTTGCTAATGCACGGAGAACAAGTGATAGAATAGGACTGGAACTACGTGCTGTCCTCCAATTTCACTGACAGGATCAGCCTCTTAAATAGCTAAAAATACATCTCCTGCTAAAATCAGAACATTTCTTAATAACCCTAAGTGACACAGGTGGAATATCCCCTAGATCACTGGGTTTTGAATCAGAACCTCTGCATGAACATGGTCTTGTGCGAGGTGTCCCTGCTCGTGGCATTAGATGATCTTAAAGGTCCTTTCCAACCCTAACTATTCTATGATTGTATGAATACCACAGGACACGCAAAGCGCATTTACCCTTAGCTGCAAGATACACTTGCACTCACTTAAGTGTTAATGACAGTAAAGAAACGGTTCATCATCTTTCAGAATGAGACCATTTCTTTTTTGGAGTTCAATCCTGTCAGGCAATGAAGACTCTCACTGACTTCACGTGGCTAAGGTGTTATTTTCTATTTTAGAGTAACAAACTTTGCTGGGTTTGTCTAGGGGTTTTTTTGCTCTTAATTGTAGTCACTGCACTGGAACAAGAGGTAGGAAGACAGG
>JAVHNF010067832.1:0-10627 GCA_034783455.1 Micropsitta finschii | reverse complement strand
CAGAGAAGCTGTGGCTGCCCCATCCCTGGCAGTGTTCAAGGCCAGGTTGGACACAGGGGCTTGGAGCAAGTTGCTGCAGTGGAAGGGGTCCCTGCCCGTGACAGGGGCTGGAACTGGTCCTTTCCAATCCAAACCATTCTACGATCTCCTCTAATAAATGAAATGTGCCCAAAGTGCCGGTGCTTGGGAGTGTTCACTGGCAGCACTTGTTCTGCAGTATGTGAATAGCCATTATGTCTCCAGACCTCCTAACAAACCACTGTTAAGAAGGACAAACAAGAAAACCCCAAACTGTAAGGCTCTACCCCAGAACTCTTACCACATAGATTTAAGAATCACTAAATGGCAAGACAGCACTGCAGTAATCCCCATTCAGTATTCAGTGGTGCCCGTATCAGTGTAGCATGCTCTTATACAGTATTAGATTTTAATACAGCCACAGCCAGAAGTGGAAATGGGTATGCATTCAACTGAATATCATACTGATCCTCTGCAAAACATCCAACGTATCCACCAACACTTTACAAAAACACTAATTAACATCAGCAGCAAGTTTCATATCAGGACTTTATATCAGCTTCTAAGAGTAGTTTTGTTCTTAGTGTGGTTTTAGTGCCCCGGGTAGTAAATGTGAGCGGGATCCCAGACCAACATCCTGCAAGTTATTTGCTGACTGCTAACTCTGTTCTGGCCTTGCTAGCAGAAAGAAGGGTGAGGTAGCAAATGTTAATTCTTTTTGCACTTCTGGGTGAACAACTCATCCTTTCACCACAGAAACTGAAGCCATGTAAGTGTTGACAAAGACACAGGAGGAAGATTGCTGTACATTTGCTAGGATTCTTAAGTAAAGCCTTGTAACTAAGCTTGGAGTAATCTCTGTTTGCACTGAGCTCTGCAGGCCTTCAGGAAAGCAGAATAAAGTCCAATGTCCTGGAGCCTGCAGCTCAAGTTCTGAGTGAAACACTGAACCCTGGGACAGACAGCACACACCAAGAGGTAGTGGTGGGTTTAAATCTTCTTTGTGGCTCTTTGGAAGAATACCTTCTTCCCTCACTTGGGGCCACACATAATTGTGTTACTCACATTTCCCTCCTTCATAGAAAGGCTGGGAAGCATCTGGTTAAAGCAATCAGATTACAGAGGCATTTGATTTTAAAAGGACTGAAGGATTTTTTCTAACTACAAATAAAAGGCATCCAAGTGGCATCATACGAGGATCTGATCTTGCACCTTTCAAACTGCCTGATTTGTTTTCTTCATATTGGCTTTTCAAGTCTCAGCTATCAATTAAGAAATCTTTCTCCCATAGCTCAACCCTCTGATTTCACTGAGCCTGTGTGTGTGAGTTGGATAACTTACAGGTTTTGGCCCCACTTTAAAACTCTTCAGGCAGTTTGGAATTATCTGAGCCTGAAAATGGATTGGAATTTGCGCATAAAAAAATGGTATTTTTCATGTAAGTATGCCAAGGGCTTTGCCAGTTCTGCCCCAGCTGTCCAAATTGTCACCAAGCAAAGAAAATACCAGCCCCAAAGGAATTCCTCCTTGACATTTATGGGCTGCTAAAGTGAAGTAAGACCAAACCCTCCTGCCTGCCCTCCCAGGGAGTTGTTCAGGCAGGGAGCACTTCCTCTGTGCTTAAACCAATGAAGAAGGTGAACGTGGATTGGAATAAGAATGTTGAAATTCATCAGTGAAAATTCTAGATGAGCCCAGGAAATTCTAGCAAATTCCCTAACATATGAAAGAATACAGGGACAAAGGACAATGTGACTAAAGGAGTCGGTCATGATTTAGCAATACCTGTTGCACTGGATTTAAGTCCATCCAGATGGACAAGAAAGTCTAAAACACAGGCTGGCTTAAGGAAGCACCAGAAAGATCTATAATTTCAGCAGTAAAGGACATAAAAACATTGCTGAATAAGATTTATAAGAGTTGGAAATCAATAAAAGCAGGTTTAAAGACCTATTCATAGTATTTTAAATCTTACTATTAATCGAGGGAACTAATTCTTCAGGCTCCCACATGTCCATGGTGCACTACTAAAAAAGTAACCCCAAGTCAGAAGATATCACTAACATTAATATTTACCTCACTAAAACAAGGCAGAGCAGGTTTCCACGGAGGCTGGTTTTTAACTCTGTACTTTCTTTTATGCTCAATTGCTATTGCTACAAACACCCCAAGAAAACACACAACCAAGGATGTTTGCACAGGTGCAGCTGTGTTTGTTATTCCAGGGTTTTTCCCAAAAGCTGCAGCCCAGAGGAGTGAATACAGGTGCTGGGGGTTGGCAGAGACCAAGAGCCACAGCACAGTACCTGTCATCAGCCCTCCTCATCTCCTGCCCCTTATCCTCCTTTGAAAACACCTCTGTGATGTTGGGCTATGTATCACAAAACTTAGCAAGGGTGGCTGTAATCTGAAGGGCTTACTGGTGCCAATGTGATGCCTGGGGTTTCCATAGCGTTCAGACCCAGTTCTTAGGTGCCTGTCCACCTTATTTGCTGTAAACTTCCATGTGTACTTGCAGGGTTAAGAAGGTGTTGTGGTTGCATGACTGAACAGAGAGGCATTTAAACACATGCTTAAATGATTTGTGGAACTGAGGCCTGGAAACCCCTCAATTTCTCCTCAGCCTGAAGGAAGAATCAACAGATGACACACGAAGTTGGTCATGGAGTTCAGAGAATTGCCTTCCCCTCCCTGAAAGGAAACTTGGAGAAGAGGAAGAAAAGAAAAACAAACCCAAACCTCTCCTCTAGCACTTCATTTTTACAGAAATGTCCCCGGTTTCCAGAGGAGTTTAATCTTTTTTCCAGTATCCACCAGAATAACAATCAAAACACCAGCACAGATGCAATGTCAGAGGCGATGTTCTGACCAAGCAGGAAACGACCTTCACAGTCCAGCAGGAAGAAGGTCAGATCATCTTGCCCCAATGCCACTGTAAGAACTCTGCTTGGATGTGAAAACTTTCCTTGTCCCATGGCTGCTCTTCTCTCAGCACATGGACATGGACCTACCTCAACCAGAAGAGCTCCGAGCCCAACAAATGCCTGGCATAATGCTTCAGAATGTCCTTTTTATTCTTTCTATACATTTTGTTCTTAGCATTCTCCCTGTCTTTTGGCTTAAATGTCATGTTCTTCCTCCTTTAACTACAGATACAACCCCAAATTATGAGTTATTTGTCTAGTCCACAATGTATCAAATGTTTTTTCAGTGGGATTTTTCTTAGCCAGGTTGGATGGGGCTTGGAGCAACCAATCTGCTCCAGTGGAAGGTGTCCCTGCCCGTGGCAGGGGTTGGAACTGGATGATCTTAAGGTCCTTTCCAACCCAAATCATTCTGTGATTCTGTTATTTTTGACACCAGGAGGAAGAGCAGCAGTCTCCAAATGCACCATTCAGCATTTGACAGTTCTTTCTAACTTACTATTCTCTATTCACACTATTGAGGTCTTTCACTGTTCCTTTCTTTGTGTTGTCAGATTTCTCTTTTGATGACTGAATTATCTCTAATGGAAAGTTCTTTCAGCTGTTTTCATGACTCCTGCTCTATTTTTTTTTTTCCAAACAAAAGAAGGGTACATCTCAGCTGCTGATGCACAGTTCCCAACAGCCTGTTATGTCCAGGAAAACAGGCATACGGGCTTTTATCTGTGGAAAGGGAGACACCCATGGGTTTCTTCATTTTTTTCCAAGGATTCCCATGATCACTTCTATTCTAGTCCATGATCATTTCTATTCTTCTCACCTCCCTCTGAGCACATTGGAGCCATCCGGACCCCAAAGCCCAGTTCAGGAAGGGTGAGTACAGGTCCTTCAGGAATCCAAATCCAGCACTCAAACAGTGCAGATGGTAAATAATTCAGTGTGCCATAAGGCATGAAGTAAATTTTAGCGGGAATCCTCCAGAAACATCAATGGCAAAGGGCTACATTCCTCTCTTACATCAGGCACTATATGTTGCTGCCAAATGGATAGAGGTATCGGAGTTACTATTTCAATCTTGATACTGTGCACCCCTCTTAGATTTGGTCACGCTAAGCAGCAATCCTTTATAGCCCAAATATTTTGGGCTATATTTTAGGAGGCAGTGCAGGTTCAGCATATGCTTTTGTGTCTAAAACAGGAAGAAAAATTATTCTTTGGAATACCAGGGATTCCACTGCAAGGGAATGCTTGAGGAATCCTGATATTCAAGAGGAGGGTTAAGAGTTCTGAAGAACTGGCAATGTGGCTAGACTGAAGCAGGATCAAAGAGAAAAGATGTCAGTACTCTTTGAGACCCTGAGGTTTGTATCATGAGCCTGAGATAAACTGCAATTTACCTAAAGGTCTGAAGGAAAAACAAATAACTCCTTAGAGTAAAGCTCATTCCTTTATCCCATGTCAAGCCTAGTGAGTTCTGTGATTCCTGAACAGCTATTTCATATGCATTTGGGAAAAAAAATAAATATAAAAAATTATAATGTTCATATAACAAATTAACATTTGAAATTTTGAAGAAAAGGCAACTTTTCTATGATTGTATTGTTTATACATCTCAGACAGCTTTAAAATTAGCAAAATTGTAGTGAAATATAAGTAGCTACGTTAGGCTATTACCATGTGGCTGTCTAAAGATTACAAATGAAGGCAGAACATAGCCATAAAATTAGAAAAACATGGATTACAGACTCATTCTTGTAGAGGACACTCTTAGTTTCTACAAATTTCATTAAGGGCTAGATTGTGATACTTGATTGACACTTACCCGTGTCAAGTGATGTCTTAATACTTCTTTCCAATGGGCTAACTCAAAGAATTACATATTATTCAACTTGAGAAAGGATCATAATCTAACCTTAAAACCTGAGTGCTCTTAATGGACAGAAGCATCAGGCTTATTGCTGGTAAAATTAATGTTAGACTTTTGAGACGAATCATATTCATTGTTTTCCACAAATTATATTTTCTACCAAAAATCATACAAGAGCTTGCTTAACTTATGCTAAATCCTCTGGGAGAAGGGAGAATAGCTCCAGTTTCACTCCTAAGTGTCTGTTCCATTTAAAGGATATTAGCTAGCCAAATGAAAAATGCATGAATCAATCAGCAACAAGGACCTTGATCTCCGAATGAGACAATGCTGAGCTTTGAGATTTATGGTCTTGCTTCCAGAATTCCATTATTTGGAGGAACAACAACAATAACAATGGGAGATGACATCAGAATAGCTAGTGTTCTTCTTTTCCTTTCTTTTCCTGTTGATCACAAGATGCTGACTTCTGTGTCAGTCACCCCTGTCAAATGAGTAAATGTTCGGTGCTTTAGAAGATCACCATGTGCTCAGTTCAAAATAAAATGAGACTGTCTTGAATGGAAGAGCATTATTGCTGCTTGCATTTTGCACTGCTAATTAGTTTAGCCACAAAGCAATTACCTATTTCTTACTTTTCTCCTGTATTTCTTCTGCAGGCAAGAGCTCCTTTTGATTTTTACACATAGAAAATACATTGTTGGAAGTCATACTGCACTGACGTAAGGCAGAGAAGGATTTCATCCTAACTGCTTGTGATTCTTGTTTTCCATTTCCCTGGACAACTGCAGAACAGATAATAGAGTTGCCCCTTAACTTTATGATATTAACTTTGGGATATTTACAGTGGGTGAAGTTCCTCCAGATACTGTCTGCCTGGCAAGACCTGCCTAACAGGCTTAATCTCTTTCTGCCATAGTGCCAAAAGTGAGAGAAGGTAACAAGGGGATAGATTTACTGGAGGAGGCAAGAGGGACTCACATTAACAGTGTCTGGACATGGGGATACTCTCACATAGTGGGATATACTCGTAACCATATAGCTGTGGGGTGTCCTTCCCCACTCAGGTTGGAGTTGTGCATCTTATTAATGAGAAGTAAATGCTGCTTCACCCTGATTGCACAAAGTATGTGGAGAACCAGCAGAGCATAGATGGGGCCTTTTGTAGAGTTCAGGTCCAGACCAAACTCTGGATTAAGAAAATAACAAACAAAGCTCTTATGCCATCTTGAATATCATCAAAATACTCTGGTTACATGTATGGGTAGAGAAATGGGTAGAGATAAAGACTAGATGGAAATACTAAGAGGATAATATGCTCAACATGTACATTATTAGCAGCATTTCTAGCACTAGTTCTGATACTGCTTTTAGCATGCAGCCATATAGGTATATACACACATATATTTCTGGTATGAAAAATAGGCAAAACTAGCTTATTATGAAAATATGAGTTCACTTGAAAATGGCAGCAAAGATCAGATGCAAATCCAGCCCCAAACTCCCCTCAGACTAGGGATATTTGAATTTAGGCTTTGTTCAGTGCCTTATCTTGCATGAATGGCTCCTCTCTGGGGTTGTATCCCTTCTGCAAACATCATGGCACAGCTCAGCCGGTCAGACGGGAAGGAAGGTTAAAGGATAGAGATAGGGATGCCCTTCCTCCCTTACTGCAGCAAGTACAGGTTACCAAAACCCTTGATGTAATCTTAAAATGCATCGAGATAACCAGCTAAACCTTCCCCTGATTACATGGTCCTCACTTGGGATGACAGTTTAATACAGAATATATCATCTTGCTTAGAAAAATATTAGATTTATTATATTTTTTAAAAATCAGATGTTGTCCATTTTGTATACTTTAAAAGAGTACCTATTATTTATTAGCCATACTGGGCATGCTGGCTTAACAAGAAAATTCTTATGTTTTCAGAGTTCACTTGCTCTTGCTGTTCATACAAGCAGTTTGCTGAGACCAGCAGTCCTCCAGCTTTTCAGGCCATTTATTTCAGACAAACCAACCTCTCCCTGTCTGGCTACTGCTTAGTGATATGCCTATATAGAAGGCATTTCAATGTAGGACATGATGGCATTGCCTGGTGGTGGGCAGTTGATGATTCAGTGCCATTTCTAGGAAAAGCAAGTGATGGGCAAACCCTCCTGTCTATCTCAGATGTGAATCATGTTTTGGAGAGAGTTGGGGATAAGGGAAAGGACTACATATGAGCTCAAAATGAATCTGTAACGTTAAAGAAAAGCATGCCCATGCTTTGTGGCTTTGAGGAATTAGAAGGTTTGTACACTTCGGGAACCAAAACACAACTCAGTAGGAGGGGAAACAGTAATCGTAAGCAGGAACTACAAGTCTCATTTTGTAGGAAATTCTATCTCTTTGAAAGTGTTTTCCCTATACTGAAATAGAATAAAATTTCTTCTCAAGTTTTCCCTGAAGTAAAATGCTGACATAGAAAAGGTATTTAAAATTTACCCAAATGCTTTTGTGGTGACTTTGAAAATTTTAAACCATTTCAATTAAAACCCATTTTGAGATGAAAATGTAACACCTTTATTTCCAGCAGGTATTTTTCACCTGATGAAATATGAAAATAGGAAATCATTTTCATATTTTCTGTAATCAGCTTTCCAGGAGTTAACATTTGCCATACAGTTCTCTGTTTATTTCTAAAATTTCCAGACAGGCAGGGAAAATAACTGGGGACAGTTACTGCACAGCTTTTAAAACACACCCCACTGCAGCAGATAGCTACAAATATGCTAAGCCTTTGCCAGTGCTGTTCTAACCTGGTCTCAGCACAAAGTCTCTTTACCTGCCTTTGTTGCTCTGAATGCTTTTCCAGACAGGTAATGTGAAAGATGGTCCTGTTGATGATGCTCTTTTATTTATCAACAGATTTATGCTGCAAAAATGAGATTAAAACAAAAGATAATGTGATTTCCAGAGAAATCTGGAGATCTTAAGTTAGGTTTCCCATTTTAGCAACATATTGAACTAACTTATAATGGCTTTTGTTTTAGCTAAGAGCATCACCCAATTTCCAGCCTGGTTACAGCTGCAGGAAAAGACTGGCAGCTAACATAGTAATGAGTCAGTATCTATTGAGATTCACTCATTACTATTAATTTCCTTGTTGCTTCCAACCGATTCAGGAACTACTTATGGAAATTCTTCTTCTTCTGTCTTGCTGAAATCCAGCACTGTTGCTGTCAAAGCTGCCAACAGGCACACCAATGCTACTGTGATAAAATAAGTCCAATTCTATCCCAATCTTGCTTTCCTAGGAAGAACAGAACTCATTAAATAATTATCAACTGTGACAAGAAAGTAGCTGGCCAAACACTTGCTGCTAATCTAGGCATGACAGCAGGACTATACCTTTCAAAGCAGTAATTAGCTAGATGAACAACAACATAAGTACCAGACAATGACATGGAAAGGACTGTCCCTAAAGGACAGATTTATTATACGTAGGGTTTAGTGTTTGTGTGACTTATGAATGTTATTTTGCAGTATACAATTACACTTCTCTTCTGCTGCCTTTCTCTTTTGTTTTCTGCACAGTTCATGGAAGTGGGCAGAGAGAAAATCAGGAGCTGAAGCCATAAGAGAGCAGGTGATGGAAGCTCTGCAACACCTTCCTTATATTCATGAAATGGGAGGGCTGAATAGATCTCACAGCAGAACATCATCAGCCTGCACCCCATCCTGTGGGAATAAGAAATCCAGTACTTGCACCCTGCCCTCATTTTATGCTTGCACTGATACCTAGCGTTTGTAGATCAGGTCTAGTAATCATTATTACTTTCCTTTCTCTACAGGGCAGGTTCTCAGTTGGTGTAAGTTGGTGTAAATTGGTGTAAGTGGAATAATATGGATTTATCCACAGCATACACTAAACCAGCAGTCAGCACCAGTGCTAGAGACAGTGTTCCATCAGCTAATATAAATCACAAGCCCAGACTGCTACCATTGAACGTAAAAGGCAGGACTATGATTGCACCTAGAGCCGATGCTGGAATTACACACAGCCAAACTTGTTTTCAATTGAACTGTTTAAGTGCTTAAAGTTAAGCATACACATAAGTGTTTGCAGGATTAAAGCCTCCGTTTGGAATGACAGAGTAAATCCAAATGGAGATGGATTAGCTAGCAGAGGGCAGGTGAGGTGGTCAAAGGCACATGCAGTTTATCATATGGCTCTGTAATTCACTACATGATTATCACAACTACATATTTGGTGTGGGGATATAGATATACATGCACACATGTATACACAGAGCCAAACTTTTTTGGCACAGGGGCCACACAGTCATTTCAAATTGAGACTCTGGGCTGCACTTGTTCCAGGACTGCTTGTCTGTTGCCAACACACTGAAGCGCCTCAGGCTTCAGTCTGATTCTTTGTTTGCTTGCCCATTAAAGTTCTTATCCCACACTCCCTTTTGGCAGAAAATGTTGTTATTTCTGCTTTATGCTGGCCTAGGCCCTTCTCCTGCCTCTGTTCCTATTAACCTATAGTAGTGACAGCCAGGAGCAAACTGAAGCAGCTGGTTGGAGATGCTACTATCAGACTGCGAAACAGCTGTTGTGCAGAGGGGCCACCCCGAAAAACTTCTATTACAGCACTGCTGGGCCGGATTTTGGCCATTGCAGACAGGGAATTGGGAAAAGAGGTACTTTCATTTGCAAATATTTAATTGCTGAAAAATGTAGGGGTGTGTGCGGCATCTTTATTGGATGTCACACAGAAGTAATGCTTTCCAGGTATTTTGCTGGCACTTGGTGTCATTGTCGTCCCGCTGCCAGCATGCAGTGGCCCCATGTTGCAACTCAGTGTGAAACTGATTTCCAATTTTTCTGTTTAAATTAATATTTACCAGTTGGTTGTTTTTGGCAGACTTTAATTGATAGCATTGGTTCAAGAAGAATAGCCAAATTCAGCTCTTGGTTACAGCAGTGTGACATCTGGAGTTAACTCCACTTCTACCAATGCTACCAAGAGACAAATTCCTTCTTCTGTCTTTGCGTAGGGTGACATTTGCTCCTTCCTTACCTATAGATATAAGCTGGGCTGCAGCTTTAAATTGGGAAAAATTGGGATGCAGCATTGATTATAGCTCTGAAATGTACTGATTGGGTACTTCTCCAAGACACTTAATAGTACTTGCATCTTAACCTTCAGGAACCATTCACTTCAGAATACCATTATTACGTGTGGAAATAACTTAGGAAAGCAGCATAAATTATGCTTTCACTATCAGCTAAAAAAAATAACCATTTGAATGCTTTTGTATCCCTCATCCTTCAGGTGGATTAATCACTTCAGAGTTATTTCAGCTATTTCTAAACTAAAGATGGAGCAGAACACTGACCAGGGCACAGGACCTACACTGGAATTTGAATGGACTCAGAGCAAGTGAGATACTTGATGCAGCTGCAGTTTTCTGCATGTCCCACTATGTGGCGGGGGCATATTGCTTCCTGATCTCTGTAAGTGCATAACAGTCCACACTGCCTGGACTGAATCCACTTCATGGGATATTGATACAAGTAAATAGCTCATCTCTATCTATGGAAAAGCTATAAAACTGGATGACAATGAGGGTGCAATTGGCATGTGAGCCTGAGCACTGTTGTGTTGAACTCACATTAAGAGCTGTACTTCGAACCACACTCTTGTTTGTCATCTTAAGGGTGGGAAATTGCTGAAAGAACAAAGTCAGCCACCAAGGCTGCCAAGCTAAGTTTGCTGTGACATTGATAAATATTCAAGCCACTGTCTTTCAAATGTTATTGTGA
>JAVHNF010067831.1:0-10583 GCA_034783455.1 Micropsitta finschii | reverse complement strand
TGTTGTGTCCCTTGATGCTTGTGGTCCAGGCACATTGCATGTGAACCACAAGGGCTTGGCTGCCTCACTATTAGTCGTCATATTTCTCCTCAGCATGGTTCTCCCATGTGGCACATCCACGGGGTTTTATTTCCAGCTCACCTTGCAGAAGTAATCATTGCATTATTTTTCCCTTCTTATTTTATTTTATTTTACTCTTTTCCCACCCGCAGTGGATTTCGGTGTGAGCGCTCAGCTGGACAGGACAGTTGGCAGGAGAAACACTTTTATTGGAACTCCATACTGGATGGCTCCAGAAGTTATTGCCTGTGATGAAAATCCAGATGCTACGTATGATTACAGAGTAAGAGAGCCCTGTTCACAGGAAAAAAACCCCAACAAACCAGCATACAAAACCTATGCAGTTGCAGTATGAACATTCTTGAATGATAGCAGTTTTTGAGACTTCTTATGCTTGGTAGGAGTGACACTATTTTGTGTAGGTAAATTCTTGCTACAGGAGTGCAAGGTATGGGTACTGTCAAATTGTGACCTTTAACAGTTGCTGTAACTTGTATTATCTTTGAGACATTAAAGAGCATAGGACTTCAATGTGCTGTAGGTGCTCAGAGAAGGCAAAAAAGAGTTTAACTGGAAACGCTCATGTTCTCAATTTGTATAATGATTGTACCTTAAATTGTGTTAGACAGTGTCCCAGTTATTGTAGTAACCCAGAAGAATGCGTTTTAGGTGTTGCCTTAAATAGAACCACCGTCTGGAGAACCAGTGAAATACAAAAGGACCTCTTAAACTGTGCCTGTTCCTCATTTCAAGATACATATACATGTTGATAAAAAATTTATCCATCGCAACATTTCTCAGCAAATAATTTTTAATGTAGTTTGCTGCAAACAAAAGATTCAGTTACAGCAATGCCCATAACTGGCTTGATGGTATTTGTGCCACCATTAAGAACGTTATGTATGTGTATTTGAAGTTATATTTCTCTAGTGAAAGCGTATTGTAATCTTAAAAATTCTTCTCAGCTAGCTTTAATGAAAGCATGAGGAAAGAAGAAATGCGAAAATACACTTCTAAAAAGAGATCTTGGACTAATGCAGTTGTTCAAACTTCTAACCAAGGGCAGCTAAGGTAGCAGCCTGTGGTTAAGGCCTTACAATGATTTTTAGAGCTGAATATCAATTAAATGAATTCGCTGAGATTGATAGTGCTGTTAGCTATCCGTATGTTTGTGTACGTTTAAAAAAGCCAGATTATTTGTATTGGTGTGTTTGTACCTTTTGACTCAAATTGATCAGATTGATCCTATTTCTCTTGATTTAATCACTTTTTACATCCATCAGGACATGGTACTAGAGATAATGCTGTATATCTTTGCAGATGGAGTTATTAGGTAGGAAGGGTGGCTATTAAATTACCTAGTAAAGGAGAAGAACTTTCTTCAGCATTTGTTAATGCAGTAGTGATGTGAAAAATAACTCCCTGTGCCTCTGAAGGCACCTGTTTATTGTTTCTGGTAGGGTCTGTAGGGCTCTCTCCCCCAAAAACCTCATGGTTGAAAGATTTTGTAAGATCACGAGTCTGTGTAGTTTAACTTAAATGGCTGGATTGGGCCAAGAGGAAAGTACCTTGCTGGATCAGAAAACACAATCATTAGAAATACTTCTCTGCTTGCAGTAAAAGAGCTTATTTGTTCATTAGTTCTGAGTAATTTTTTAAAACATCACTGTTATGACCAGAAATAAAGACTGTTTTGCTCAACAACAGCTCTTTTTCAGCAGCAGCTTTCCTGGGGAGATTATTCCAATGGCTGACTGATCTCATTGTGAAAAATTTTCCTCTTGTGTCTAGTCAGAATTTCCCCAGAGTAACTTGTGCCCATTACCCCTTGTCATGTTCCATGTGACTCTTGTAAAAAGGAGTCTTCAAATACTGAAACTTGATGATAAGGTCTCCCTGAGCCTTCTTTTCTCAAGGCTGAACAAACCGAACTCATTCAGCCTTTTCTCATACAGCAGGCTCCCAGTCCTTTGGTCATTTCTGTGGTCCTTCTTTGAACCCTTGTCAGCCTGTCTACATCTATTTTTGTATAGCGGGGATGAAAACTGAATGCGGTATTCCAGGTGTGGCCTGACAAACACTGAGTAGGAGAATGGCTTCTTTAGCTCTGCTAGGGGTGCCTTTTTTGATGTCACCCAGCACCCAGTTGGCTTTCTTTGCCAAAGCAGCACACTGTTCACTTATATAGAGCTTGTTGTCCATCAAGACCCCAAGGTCCCTTTCCAAAGAGCTGCTCCACAGCCAGGGAGATCACAGCCTGTGCTGCACTTATGGATCGTGTATATCCAGGTACAAGACCTTATATTTGTCCTTCTTGAACTTCATAAGGTTCTTGTTAGTACACACTTCCAGCCTATCCAGGTCATCCTGCAGGGTGGCTCTCCCTCCCAAAGTGTCCACTTCCCTACTCAATTTGGTATTATTGGCAAACTTCATCGACATACATTTGATCCCATAATCCAGGTCACTTATGAAGGTACCAAACAGTGCTGGGCTCAGTAATGATCCCTGGGAGACCTCACTGGTGATTGATTGCAAGCTGGGAAAGGAGCTATTCACCACCACACTCTCGATGCAGCCTGGTAGCCAGTTCCTCACTAACCGCACTGACCACTCGTCAGGACCGTAATGTATCAATTTCTCTGTAGGAGATTGTGGAAAACCCGATAGAAAGCCTTGGAGAAATCCAGGTAGACAATGTCCACCATTCACCCCACATCAACTGAGCAGGTTACTTTGTCATAGGAGGCTGTCAGGTTTGTCAAGCATGATTTGGCCCTGGTGTATCCATGCTGGCTTTTCCCAATCATGTGCTTCATTTGACTTGTAATAGCCCCTAGGAGGTTTCTCTCCATCACTTTCCTGGAGACTGAAGTAAGGCTGATGGACCTATAATTTATTGTATCCTCCTTTAAGCCCTTCTGGTAGATGAGGGTGACATTTGCTTTCCTCCAGTTGTCTGGGATGGCCTCCAATCTCCACAACTTCTCAAAGATTATGGGAGAGTGGCCTTGCAACAACATGAGCCAGCTCTTTTAACACCCTTGGACAGACACTGTCAGAGCCCACCTATGTGTAGGGGTCAAGCTCCTGCAATAGCTCATATACCAACTCTTCCTTCACTGATGGTGGATCTGTGTTTGCGTCAGCCTGGAGTTTAATTCCCAAGGCCTTGGGCCCAACAGTGCTGATAAACACAGAGGTGAAGAAAGAGTTGAGAACCTCAGCCGTTAAAGTGTTCTTGGTGACTGATTCACCTTGCCTGTTCAACAGCTGCCAGTATTTTACTTCTGCTTCTGCTTGTTACTTATGTACCCGAATCATAGAATCAACTAGGTTGGAAAAGATATTTAAGATCATCAAGTCCAACATTTCTTGTAGTTTTTGGCATTTCTGGCCAATTTCAATTCTAGCTGAGCTTGTGCTTTTCAAACTGCATCTCTGCACACCCTGACAATGCCCTTGTTCAGTCCTTTGTAAGCAAGGGAATATTGAAAAATCTCTTGTCTCATAGAGTTAGATTTCAGGTAAAATATATTTTTCACTGTCATAATGTGAAAGTATTTTCATGTGTTATTTGAAAGGGTTGTTTGCATACCCTGTAGGGATACACACGGGCATTTCTGCATATATATATATGTATTATATGAAAAGTATGACGCTGTTACAAGAAAAATGTAGCTTGTATTGTTTAAATAGCTGTGGTATTTGGTTTCGGTCTCACCTACAGGGCCTCTGTAAATAGTACTGTCTGAATGGGTAAATCCACCTACTAACATATGGTGTCTCTCTTTTTATGCAGAGTGACCTTTGGTCATGCGGCATTACAGCCATAGAGATGGCAGAAGGAGCTCCCCGTAAGTGATACATATACTGCTCCAGTGGGCTGATTAAGACTGAAACATATACTTGGGAGATGCTGGTTGTAATCTAAGACTAGTTTTGAGGTTTCCAAAAGTATCCTCATGTTATTTCTGTTCTCTTTGGTTTTGCCTGCCATATAAAAATAAAATCTCATAAATAGCAGTGCTTTCGATAAAGATAGGATTGTGTTTAAGCACTTGCAGTGCAGATTGGAGTAATTTGATTTCTATAGCAGGAATATTGGAAGCTAATCGAGTGTCAGACTTCCTTCCTATGGGTAGTATATTGTGTTTTGGAGTTGTGTCCCAATTTTTGCATGGCCTGGCCTGGGATGCTGAAACCTCAGCCAGGGAGAGGGGCAGTGGGGCCTCGAGAAAACCGACCTTAATGAAAAAAGCATCTGTAGCAATTGTTTCTGTGTCGGCTTTCTGTCGGTCTGGGTAATAATGCTAACATTGCTTCTCCTTTTGTTTCCACTCGTCAGTGGGTGGCGTTGATCTTCAGTGACATGACTCAAACTATAAATCCGCCTTCAACACAAAGTGTTGAACTTAATGCTCCCTGCTTGAGAATCCTTATCTGTTGTTAGGGGTATTGTTGAGAGAGAAACCTGGAAACCTAAAATGCACAACTTCTAATAGCTTATTTTCTGAATAATATAGCTTATTCTTTCTGAATGTGACGGCAGACAGCAGGTATGTGCAAGGAGGGCAGAAAGGTTTAAAAAGAAATTAGGCATGATGTTTTGATGCTTAATGATAATTTTTATGGAAGTCTTTACTACCCTTACTCGCAGCCGGAGCTCTGTATTTAAAAATAATAGCCTAAGGAACCTAAGATTCAGTTAATTAATTTTTCTACACATAAGCAGCTACCACCACCACGCAGCAGCCTAGCTTGAAACCTTTGTCTTTGAAATAATCAAGTTGAAATGAAGTATTTATATTTTCCTAGCTAAAATATGGACATTTCATTACAGCTGCTGCCTGATCTTTTTGTTGTTATTAATGTGAAATTTATAAATCCAATCACAATGCTCTTGTTCTGATTCATGTTTTAGGAGGTGTGATGGTTTTGTTTGTTTTTTTTTAATCCCTAATTGCACATTTGCATAAATGCCCATGTGAGAGCTGCTCCCTGGACACCTCAGCCAGCGCTGTATTAACAGTGTTTGAGCTACCACTTGACCTCCTTTTTTGCCACACCTTTTTGTTTAGTGCATTGGGTTGCCTGGATGGCTTTCAATTAGAAGCTGTGTCCATGGGTTTTGTAAGCCTGGAATTGAACAATAATATTTTTTAATTTCCAAACCAAAGCAGAGCTTTGCCCCAGTTTGTGTAAAAGCACAAGAGGGGCATTTGAGAAATAAGCAAGGATCCATTGTGAATTCTGAACAGCTCTTGCCTTGGTCTGTCCTCTGGCATGTGGGCTCTCCCTCCTTCTCCGGTGGCAGCTGAAAAGTCCATCTCTAAGCTTGGTGATCTGATGGGATCCACAGGCATCCAAGGGACTTCTCTGCCAAGGTTGTGATCACTTATTTCTGAATCCAGAATCCTCTTCACATCAGTCTGTTTCTCCTGAATTTCTGTTGTGTGGGAAATGTTACCTCTTCCTCCAGTGATTGTTCAGGCTGAGACTGAGTCTGAAAGAGGTCAAAGCATAGGAAGATGGTAAAAGCCAGAGGATTTGCTTCTACAGACTTTTCTTGGGCAGCCTCTCCCTGCTCTCTTGTTTCCCTGTGTTGGCTCTGCCATGGTGCTTTGCTGTGGAACAGAATGATCCTTAAGGCAGAGAACCCAGACTTCCACTAAATGTCTGCTGAAATAAACATGACTTATTTTGACAAAAGGAATGGATTTACATTTCAGTTCTGTGAGGAATCCTTTTCTTTGATATAAGCCCTCCCATGCTTCAAAACTATCAGGCCTCAGAGTGAAGAAAATCTCCAAGTCTGGATGGTAAAAACGAAGTATCGTCCATAATGGGATAGAAGGGAAGTTTGTATGAAACAGTAACTGTGTCATTCTTTCCTTCTGCCATCATCATCTCTCAATATTTTATTGACTGGAATGTAAGTTATATGACTTGGGGCTGGAGGAGGGCCATGCACAGATGTTCCCATCATGGTTGATTCTGAAGATTAATCCGTGCCTCAATCTCTTTCTCTTTTTGGGGCCACCCTTGGCACATTGAGCTGTGGAATTGTCATTTTGGCCTAATTCCATTTAGCTGTGTTGCTCTCTGTGTCTGCTGCATGTGTGGTCAGGATAGTGGGAATGGTTGCGGAAGCTAAAGCCATGGTATTGAAAGAACAACTAAGCCAACATCTGTATATTCTGTTTGGTTTTGTTTTCTTTTCTTTCCTTCAGCTCTTTGTGACATGCATCCCATGAGGGCACTCTTTCTCATACCCAGGAACCCTCCGCCACGGTTAAAATCCAAGAAATGGTATGTGTTAGTTTATATCTTGTTTGTGGCCCTTTTTGTAGCATGATGTGTTCTTGTGTCTCACTGCTTGCTGTTTTGTTCCCACTTCCAGAGAACCGTAAAGCAATTAAAGTTATCAAAAATCACTGTGCTGCTGAATCAAAGCATGAAATAAAAAGCATACATTGTTTATTTAGTTCTATTTGTCCCAGAGAAATTTTGCCTTGAATTGTGTGAAAATAAAAACCAAGCCTTTTTCCTTGACAAAGCAGCGTCTGTATTAAAGTGACAAATGGATCCATATTTTAAAAGATAAACTCCCGCAGCACTCTTAATATGCAGTATGTTTTCTCAGATGTATTGTAACACAGAAACAGAACAGTACTATAGTGTTCTAGTTGCTAAGTTGAAAGGAGCTATTAAAACTAATGAAGGCTTTTACTATAATTATTGTAAACTATTGGAATTGAGTGTGTGCTTCTTGCCAACTGAGAAAAATCCATTAGTATCGGAGGATTTCCTCCCAGTTACTGGTTACACTGGTGCATATGAAACAGAAATACTCCCTAGAAAGAGGTTTCATATAGATTGAGTGTGATCAGAGGATGCTGTGATCCTGTCAAAATAATGAAGTGATTTGACTACCTTATTCAATATCAACATAATATAAACTTGGCTTGCTTGCTGGGCTCGGTCTTTGCTCAGATTGACTTATTTATGCACTTGTACTGTCAAGGCATCCCTCTCCCTCTCTTATACTTGCTTTCTGCATACGTTAAAATAACAGAGATGCATATACAGTATTTGCATAAGCCTTTCATTAACCTTTTTATTTAGAATAATAACACTTAAAGTGTGAGGAATAAAAGAAAACAAAACAAACAACAAAGTTACCTTGAATCCAGCCTCTTAGATTCCAGTAGGAAGGTGAAGTGATGGATGGAAACTTTCTTTTCTACACTTAACATGGTAGTGGAAGTGTTTGCTGCCTAAGCACAGGAGCAGGTTGGGAGCACCTAGCAATCAAAAAAGTGACTCTGGCCAAAGCCAGTGCTGCACTTACTCAACTATTGTGGTAGTATGCTCATGGCAGGTTATGAGAAAATAGGCCCAATAATGAAAAATGTGGGTTTGAGTATTTCCATTATTGGCATTTTGCAAGGTGACTTGTTTGGTGACTTCTATCAGGAGGTCCTCTTTCAAGCACTCAGATGAAGTGCAAATTTAGAAGGTGGTACTTCAGCTTAGCTAATTCCTGTGCCTGGTCACTTTATGTGGCGTGCAGTTCAGGGCAGTTCATGCCCTTGAATTGCGTTGGCGAGAATTTGTCCCCAAGTGCCTGTGTTGAACAGAAAACACTGTTCAACACCTGCCTATTGTTCCATGATTATTTTACGCATAGCTCTTTGGATAAAAAATAAAATAATCTTAAATACTTGTAGTCCTATCTCCATGAGCCCAAGTGTGTACAAAAGCAGTGCAGTGCTGCTTGAGTCAGGGGAAATGTTGGACGTGGTTCTTGCGGCTTTTGATACGGCTGCTCTGAAGCAGACGTGCCCTTAGATAGCTTGGGCAGGTGGAGACACACCAGAGCTGCCCTGCCTGTGCTCCGAGCAAGCTGGATGCTACCCAGCAGATCTGGGTTTCCATGATTTGCCTTCACTAATAGATCCTGCCTTTCAGGGCAATTATGCCTGTGAAAGAAGGCACATCACTTTGAGGCTGTGCCTAAGTACTGCAGGTATGTTGGCATCACCCTGTGTCCATCCAGCCCAGTGCTCAGCTGGAGCACACTCAGCTCTGTTTGGAGGCACATTTGCAGACAGCACTTGTACCAACCTCTGGGGCACAGTGCTTTTTGAGGAAAGGAATTAGACTTTGAGAAAGAACAGAAAAAAAGTGTTTGAGCTGAGTTTTACCTCTGACCTTGCTTTGGATTGTTTTGTTTTCTTTCCTGCTTTCTCAGGTCTAAAAAGTTTTTCAGCTTTATAGAAGGTTGTCTAGTGAAGAATTACATGCAGCGACCTTCTACAGAACAACTCCTGAAGCACCCATTTATACGTGACCAACCAAATGAAAGGCAAGTCCGAATCCAGCTTAAGGACCATATAGACAGAACCAGGAAGAAGAGAGGAGAGAAAGGTATGCAGCTTCTAAAAATCAAGTATTGTGCTTGTTAAAAATATGTATTTTTGCTCTACTTCGCATTCTAAATTCCCACCACTAGAAAAGCACCAAATAACCCATACCCTTGAAAGGTTCTTTTTCAGTTCATGTTTTGACTATCAGCAAACTTTCAGTTTTTGTTCTGTCCTCTGCAGAGGACAATCAATTCAAGTGTCTTATTTTCAGGTGAAAATAACTGACACTTCCTGGCCTCTTCCATACAAGCTTTAAGCAGTATTTAGGAGGATATTGGCATATATGGCCATTCCGTTTTTGATCTATGGTAGGTTCACACCTGAAATGGTGCCATAAATCAGGCTTGTAGCAAATAACCCATCACAAGAGCTATGAAGCAAATGTTCAGCCTGTTCTCTTTATTCAGGTGGTGCCAAGGTTCTCCAAGTGTCTTGTCTTACATATACAACCTGGTGTCATTCAGGGAATTTGCTGAAAGTCTGCCACAAAGCGCTATGCTGCTCTACAAGTGTGGGAGGATGGGCTTGTATATGTAGAATAAGTCCTAGGGTCTGCAGTAGATCTCTCTGAAGAGGATGGGAACTGTTTCACTAAGGCACTACTGCAGCTCCCTGCTGTCCTAAAACTGAAGATAAGCACTATCTAGGCCTTTGTTTCTTTCTCGGTAGATGAGACAGAGTATGAATATAGTGGAAGTGAGGAAGAAGAGGAGGAAGTGCCTGAACAAGAAGGAGAGCCAAGGTAATAATTGCTTTTGGGAGGCCTCTGAACAGATATGCCAAGTAAGTCTAAAGGTCTGTGACTATAAATCAGGAGCATGCTAAATTTCTGTCTCTTATTAAATGCACACACAAGCCACACAAACCACCCAGAGGGTTTGAATACCTATTCTGTGATGCTGAAGGTTTTAAAGTTCCCCCTTACATGGCTTAGATCCAGCAAGCTCTGGATGAAGGGAGATTTATGGCAAATATGATTGGTCAGGGGCTCCACAGTGACAGAACTGGTCCTTATTTTGCTTGGCCTCATTTCACGCCTTCCACTTAGAGCATGTATTTGACATGTATCTAGTGTCTTTGCTCCAAAAGAAATGAGATTAAAATTTAACATCATGCTATATTTTATTAATGTTCCCCTGCCTTTGAAAAAGGTATTTAATAGCCCATCAGGCTTTATTGTACAGGAGCCTTTAACTTCCTCTTGTTGCAGTTCCATTGTCAATGTGCCTGGAGAATCAACCCTCCGACGTGATTTCCTGAGACTGCAGCAGGAAAACAAGGAACGGTCTGAGGCCCTTCGGAGACAGCAGCTGCTGCAGGAGCAGCAGCTCCGCGAGCAGGAGGAGTACAAGAGGCAGCTGTTGGCAGAGAGGCAGAAGCGCATTGAGCAGCAGAAGGAGCAAAGGAGGCGGCTGGAAGAGGTAGAGACAGGAGGCTGATGTTTGGAAGCCCTGCTTCCACTTATGTTTCCTGTTCCCATGCCCATTTGTAAAGAGTTCCCTGTAGCCCCAGCACATCTCGGGAAAGGAAGCAACATGTGCAAATCCAGTGGCAAACGTAGAGCAAAGCACTTAAATCCATGTCTGGCTACTTGAGTAAAAACCACCTTCCGGAGAATTTGAATATCCAGCAGCTCCTATGGAGGCAACAGGAGCCAGAGCTGAGTTGTTTGAAGGTATCTGGGGGGGAGGCTCTATCTTGGTTTCTGCTCCAGAGAAGAGCAACATGTCTAGACTTCAGGTAGCTGTAGAGAAGGGGAGACATTAATTATTCCCAGGTGGATTTTTCTCAAGATTACTTTTTTTAGGGGCCCATGACATGCTTTAAATTTCCCTTTAAAGATTTCTCCAACATCTGTGTTTGGCACTCATTCATGTGTAGGTAGAAGGCTAATTTTTAATGTATTATTCTCTCATGCATAGTAGCATGATGACTATAAAAGCCACCTAGATTTCTAAATATCATATATATAAATCAGTGTTAAAATTATAATTCTGCAAAAATTACAAATACTTAAATGATACTTCTGTGATATGATAAGTATGCAATTTGCATGCACTACTGGAAGATAAAAGAAAACGAATCTACATG
>JAVHNF010067829.1:13562-24614 GCA_034783455.1 Micropsitta finschii | reverse complement strand
TCTCATTCCTCCAGGAGCGGGGAGAAGAAAAGGGGGGGGGGAAGTTCTAATTTACAGTCTGGGCTTAAACCACGACAAGTAGTAACAAGAATTACAAAGCCAGTAATAGTGATATTACATTAGCAGTTGCAGAATCAACTTTTACTCAGTTCACTGACCCATTTTCTAATACCAAGGGCTCAGGAGACGACTAACATCAGTACAAACCATTCTGGCCATGTATACAGTGAATCAGTAGGCAGAACAGGAAAAAATTATGCAGAGACTTTCTTCCTTACATTTTTCTTAACTGGTTCAGTCAGGAAAATATTATATACAGAATACTTTACATAGCACAGTACCATGACGGTTTTAAGGATGCATGCACCACTGTCTCACCTAAAAGAAAGCAAGTAAAATTGAACCCCTGTTACCACCAAATTTATGACTGTCCAAATTGAGGACCTGAAGCCATTTCTGAATCTTACAATCTCATAATTCACTTTTAGCATATTCCATCCCTTATCTCTTTGGTTAATCAAATGACATTAATGAAAATAAATGGATGCCCCCAAGCATAACTATTTTTTGTATAATAGCAGACTACTGACCTCACATAGGGCAAGTTTTGCATTAATTAGCAATTTACTCCCCCTACTGTAAGAATATGCTCTGCATCTGAACTTCTTCAGATCTCTTCAAAACCCAGAGAGCAGTCAGAGAATAAGAACAATTTTATCATTTGTAGGCCCACAGACTTCCAAGCAGAAACAAGAGATCAAAGTAAAAACATACCATACAGGTGTTGGGGGCAGAGGAAGCAGTTGAGTGACTCTAGATCTGAACTCCAAGACCCCATGATTTGAACTTCCAAGTAGGAAAAGAAAAATGACTTTCCAGGTTTTTCAAACTGAGCAAGAATTTACTGCTCAGATACTCACACGTTCAATAAACTTAATTTTCAAGTTGATTTTCCCAAGCATGAGTTTTAATACTGCCTATTCAACCAGCCACAACTCATGGCGCAAACAGATCTAAAATATCCTAGATTGTTATTGCCACTGAAGCACCAGTTCCTGGTCACAACAGGAGTGAAATAGTGTGATGTGTTAAAAGCAGATTGCTGAAAGAACAAAAAAAGAGCAGAGAACCAAAAGGAACCCTCTTCTGCTCGCAAAAATCCACTCCACTTTACCTGCTGTGAGCAAGCCCCAGCTTGACCAAGATTGTGGGTTGTTTATTAAAGACATTTTTCAAATTCCAGTTCCCCTAGGTAGAAATATAATCAGGAAGAGGTAGTGGAAAGCTGGGCACAGAGTGCTGTTTAGCAGTAGCTGGCTGAGTCAACAGAATTGTTGTGTTGGTTTTGTTTTGTTTTTCATTTGTTTGTTTGTTTACCACTAACCCCTAGCATTGCTTTTGGCTCTCAACCAAAGCAACAAGTTTCCAGACACAAGAGAAAAAAATGAAGATCACAAGGACTTTGGGCTTACTCTCCATATGCATTTTCATGCTTACAGTTCTTAAAACAATTGAACAAAAAAGTGCCAATCCCATAACATCACCTAGAGGCAAACTAAATACATACATCTGCATGTATTTCCCTATGGAGTTCTGAAACATCAGTTGCCCACTGCACAAATTAGACCACCACTACCTTTTTCGTAAAATAAGCCACTGGTTTATTACAATGTAATTAAATCAATTCATTATTAAATGTAAGGCCATAACAAATCTGCCACTGATTTTAAGGGGCCAGAATTTCTTTCTGAATGCAAGCTCCCAAATGGACAACTGCATACAACATTTGACCTAGGCAGGGATGTCCACCTTTTGTTTCTTGCAAAAGGAGAAAATTGTGGACTGTGAGGAAAATCACCCTTAACACCCAGTAGACACCACAAGCTTTGAAATAGGAGCCAGGAGAACTGCATCTGTGGAAACACTCCTTCCATAGAAGCTAATGTGGAAAATCAAAACTGCAAAAGTTGGACAAGGAGTCTCTGCACAAGATGCTTGACCTCCTTTCCCAATCTGTGCTGCTCTCTCAACTTTTCTGATCGACACCCCTTATGTTTAAGAAAATTTATGTCACATATAACAAGCAACGAAAAGGACTGCAGAAAGTACTCCACAATGCATTTCTTTACTGTCAAGCAACCCAGCTTGGCATTTATCTCAACCATCAGCACAGAAGAGAGTGGCAGGCACAGCAGCACTGAGACGTTGCTCTCTGACTGACAGCTGGTGCTGTCAAGACAAATTACTGCCAAAGGCATGCAGACCTTCTGGCAAACTCCTATAAATCAAGGGACTATGCTATCACCGTCCACCTGCCAGCCTTCATCCAGGGACAGAGCAACCTGACTTCGCTCTTGATCCTTCCCTCCTCTTTCCATCTGAAACTGTCTGTTCTCAGCAGGAACTGAGGCAGCGCTCACATCTTGCAGCAGTTACCTGGGAATCCGCACAGACCCTCCAAAATACTTTCCACCTTCATTATCCACAGCAGTAATTTTTCAGCATTTTTTTGTATATACATTACTTTTCATATAACATCTGGAAAATGTTGGCTCCCAAGAGCCACCAGAAATAGGTTGCTGCTTTTGATGGCCGTTTTCAAGACCGGTATGTCCTTTTCTTTTGTTAAAGCGAGTATATTATACCACTAACTTAATTTTGGCAAGTTTCCAGTTCATAGACTGAAAATGTTTTCATATACGAAATACCCAGATGTTTCCTTTGCTGTCTCCCCATCTCCAATTTTGCACATGCAGGGCCATGCCATGCGGCAAGTTCAATGCTCTAAGTTCCCTCTTCTGCCACATGCTAAATGCCCATCTGCATTTACAAGGCTCATTTCATTCTTCCTGTATCTAGGCAATACAAAAGCAGAAGTGCAATGGGAAAAGAGCTCACAATTTCTGACACTTAGATATCCATTAATTGTCTATCTAATTTAATAATGAACTTTTCTGCCACAGCTGCCACTGCATACAACTCCAGACTGCAATCAGAAATGCATTCCGCAAAAATCTGCCCTACTCCCTCCCTACAGACATTCTTATCCATCTTCCTTGAGGATAAGATTTCCACCTAATAGTATCTGCTGGCCAGAAAGTTTATTTTTAGCCTCTATCTTCCCTTCCTTTACTTGAAAAGGAGCTAAAGTCCCATCTTCACATATATTAGATCTGTTTCCGTTTTTCAAATTTTGCAGGGGCACTTTATGTTAGATTCTATTAGATTTGTGCAAAACCAGAGTGACAATAACTGAGTTGTCCGGTCCTAAATACTGAGCCACATCTTCCTTCTTTCTCTCAATTACATGCTGGTAGTTTGCTTGTAGATGGCATATTTATATCTACATAGAGATATCTACGTATTTATATCTGCATATACAAAAAGCTCATTTGTACAGGCTTACCCATCTACCCTTCCTAAAAATTACTCATAAGAATCATAGAATACCAGGTTGGAAGGGACCTCGAGGATCATCTGGTCCAACTTTTCCTGGCAAAGCATGAGCTAGACTAGATGTCCCAGCATGCTGTCCAGCCAAAACCTGGAATTGTCCAACACTGGGGAGTCACCATGTCCCCGGGGATATTAGTCCAGTGGCTGATTGTTCTTATGAGAAATCTTCCTCTTGTGTCCAATCGAAATTTCTCCAGAAGTAACTTGTACTCATTACCCTCATCTTTTCCATACGACTCCTTGTAAATGGAGTCTCCATCTTCTTTGTAGCCACCCAGTAAATACTGAAACATGGTGATTAGGTCTCCCCTGAGCCTTCTTTTCTCCAGGCTAAACAAATCCAGCTCTCTCAGCCTTTCCTCACACAACAGGCTTCTCAGGTCTTGGATCATCTTTGTGGCCCTACTCTCGATCCTCTCCAGCCTGTTCACAACTTTTTTATATAGGAGACCAACTATATCCAGGAAGCTGCCTGTAATTGCAAACATTGGAAAACCACACAGAAGCAAATGCAGCCCTAGTGTCAGACAAGCTTTTTCATGCAAAATGTACTGAAAGCTTACAATGAAGATCTGAATACTTAAAGGTTTAGCCACCTACAAAAGAATGCACCTTTCATCCATCTCTTCACACCATGTAAATGGACTGTTCTCATCAAAACATCTAAGCTGTCTTTCAGCAGATTAACTAGGTTTTAAGAAAATGACCTTTCTCAAAAGAAAAAAATCCACTTTTCACCCAAATCTGACAGCACACTGTCAAATAGCCCAGTATGTGCCAGGCTTGGTGTTAACTAGTGAATTTACAAGGAGGAGCAAGCCAAAGGATGATCATATATAAAAATACGTGCATGTTTTTGAAATAGAAATGCTTCTCTTTCTTAATCATGGGAAAGCTCAGGTACATCCTATGCCTGTTTCCAGAAGGTTTAAAGAATCAAAACAAAAGATTTCATCATAAGTAAAGTCAGTTACATATCACAAAGTCAAGTTTCAATAAAAATTAAACTGCTAAGAATATCCTGTGTCCAAAAATTTGCAATAGCTAAGCCAATACAGAAGACAGAAGCAAATAGCTGATATAAATTTTATATTGCCAACATTATAGCAACATCTAGGAACCTCAACTGCGTTTCTGACTGTAATTAGTACCCTGTGCATCAGTCAGCCCATAATTACTGCTTTGTTTGAAAAACTGTTTGAGTGCATGTCTCAGTTTACACATTAAACACCCTGTATTTTCCCTTAGGTTAGAAATGAGGTTTATATTTTCAGTAAAGAAACCTTGCATGAAAAGACACCAAAGCATCACCAGAAGATGCGTGCTGTTTCAGAGGTCTAGTTTGAAACAACTTCCTCTAACCTGTGGCAAATCCAGTTAAATTACTCTGTCCCATATGGCGTCAGTCCCAGTTAAGTTAGGCAAGCAACAAAGTTTCCCACCGGTTTCAGAGATTGCTCACTTGCCTTGATACTCACAGGGTAGCTTGGCTTCACCATAGCCTTGGCTTCACATAGGCTGCTTTTCACTTCCTATTTAGATTATTGCCAGGCCAGTTGGTTCAGCTCACTAATCTGACCTATAATTATGCTTTATTCATAATCATTACTTTCTGTTAGAGCAAGAAATAGTTCTGATTCCCTTACAGCTTTGTGAGTGGTAGCTCAGATTAGAGAGAGATGATGGAAATACCGTGTGGGATAGAAAGAGCACAGTTACCTCTTTCAGCAGCACTCTGTACTTGAGCAACATTGGATTACATACACCTTCAAGAGCACCTTCACCCTTTGTCAGCCAAAACCTGGAAGGTGGCTCATTGGTTACTTTCCAAAGGAAAATTTTGATAGGGAATAGTGAAAGAGGGATGGCAGTAGCATACCTGGCTTTTTATTTCTCCTTTTGAAAGACATATATGGTAGGGTCAGGGTCTGAGCATAAGAGCTGCACAGTTCTACACTGTATGCAGGACCGCCTCTGGACCCATTCCCCTTCTCTCTGAGCTCTGTTGGCAGCACTTTGAACTGCCTTTCTCTGAAGCAATATGGCCCTTCTTTTTCCAATCAAATAATGCCTCTAGACGTCTCATATGCAATACAGAGATGAAGGAAACAGAGCCAAGTCATCACTAATGAATCAGTGCCATTCAACTTCACTGCACTTTAAGATCTTTCATCAGAAATTGTAAAATTCATCACATTGGGAGTTGAAAGTTAATTTAAAAAATAACTTTCACAGGATGCAGTAAGCATATGCTGTTTCTCAGCCATCTTCTTGATACGTGTGGGAGGGTAAAGAAATCAATCAATATGACCGTTTCTGAAATTCAGTGCTGAATCATTGACTAATATTGAAGTGTAAGGTAACTTGAATCCACAATGGTTTCAACTGCTACTGTTCCTGACACTGGGATAACATGTACTCCTTCAGAAAATACACTGCTCATGCTTATTGGGTCCTCTTTCTTTAAAAGTTTTAAAGGGAAAGAGTCATGGGAGCAAAATGCAGTCCCAAGTTATCCTAAACGGAAAAATTATTGTTGAGAAAAATAATAAGCACCACTGCTCTTGCTTGGTGGAATCAGAAAAACTATTCAGTTTTCAGATGTAATAAACATGTTGAAACAAAAACTCATTACTGCCTTCCAATGAAGTTGCTACAGACACAGCCAACTCTTGATCATCACACACAGCCTCTCATTTGTATTAATTGCCTGCCTATTAAGCTCTTTCAACCAGCAACTCCTGCTGGATGAGACACTTCTTAAAGTGATATTTCCACAAAGAAACCTAGTGATTGCTAATTAAATTGGGACAAATACTACATTAGCACAAAAAGCTCACACATGACTTGGGCAAAGAGGCTGGCTGTCCTTACTTGAGTCATCCTGCTGCTTGGTGACCTGATCCCCACTGTCTCTGGATACACTGGAAAAGTGCCGGACTATTAGTGCTCTAAGGGGAAGAAAATGTTAGTCTAAATTCATAGGTCTTTCCTATCTGCACATCAGGGAAGCCTTCTTTGAGGCAAGAAGTTTAGAGTTACTATCAGTGGCACTGACGGCTGCAGGATCAACAAGTCACAGTCTATAACACCGGTACAGCTATTCATATAGCAAGCAAGTGAACGGTTCTCAAAAGCTGCTAATTTTATGATTAACCACTATCGACTGTTATGCCTGATCACCCTTCATCACCCTTCATCAAAAACTGCAGCAACATCAACACTACCATTGCAGAAGTTCTCTTATACTTACACTCAGGACGCATCACCAGTACTTAATTGTGGAAAAGGTTTCTCAAATGCTTCCCAAAATACCTTAAGCACACAAAGTGAAGATATTTGTTAAGAATATTAGTACTGAACTATAGCTTTTCCATCTTCCAATACACAGGCCTAAGAGGTTAAGTGGGATAACTTGTTAACAATAAAAGGCAATTCTCAAGTCTCAAGAAAACACATCCATTGTTTCAAATGCTAAAGAGAGTATATTCAAATGCAGCCCAACACTCAGCCCTTTTTGAAGGGCAACAAAAGTTAGTACTTAACATGTCATGTCTTTGAAGTTCTACCCTTACATACCATGTGGTTTTGACTGAGGAAGTGAACTGGAATAGCAAATGACCATCTTATTCATGAATAAAACTGTAAGAAAAAAAGAAAGAATTGCAGTGAAGAATAAAGGTCTTCACCAAATGAGATCTTTTGGGAGGCCTATGCACTCCTGGATAAGCTTTCAGAGTCTGTCCAAGCCACTACTCTCCTCAGTCATTTCCAAGGTACTTCTGTTTCCACTGTGACCACCTAAATTTCTATTATCTGAAGTCAATTATGTCCACAGTACTATTTTAATAGTCAGGACAAGGAATCAGGACACAGTTCAAGAAAAGTAAGGATCAAGGATGCACTCTAAGTTTGCAATAACAGCATGTGAAAACCAAGTGTTAAGGCTTAGTCAAAAGCACAGAAAATTACAGAAAGACTAACAAGTCCTATGGATTGTCACAGAAATCTTTAGTTCTGTTTTCCTCTCAGAAAACTGACGTGGCTGACAGTGTGAAATTAAGAAAGCAAAATCTTGGAAAGGGACATTATTTAGACAAGCATTGGGCTGTCAGCACACCAAACATCAGTTCTGTTTCCAGTAAACATATATATTGAAATTGCCATCTTCCCAAAAGAAACTTGGCAGGCACTTCTAGAGTCCTTATGGTACCATTGTCTAAATAAGCTGGCCACAAACCAAGTCACAAGCTGAAACCAGCTGAAAAGATTTGCAGCAGTTCCAAGCTAAACTGAGGCTGACTGCAAACGTGTGTCTCTCCAAGTTATCAGACCACAACATCAGTACTACTTTTTACCAGTTCATTTCCCATGGAACTTAAGACAGCTGAAAAATCAAAGTAGCTGATGAAGCTCCAAGAAAAGATTGCTTCTTTGTTTTCCTGAACTGTTAAACAGGGTACATAAACTACCAGTCAGGTGTCCCTAGATGCAAATGCTCAATATGTGAGATTTCTTGTCCTATAAAAGGTCCTTCACCAGCAACTAAAATGACAAGTTTCAGGAGAAATGTCTTTGCATTACATAAAAAATAACATGTAGAGACCCATCCTTGACCATAAATCACAATAGACTTCTTAAGACAAACATGCTTACTGAAACAGTTTCAGGACTTCAACATTTAATAAAAGAATGGCTAGTGAGAGCATGTAACAGTAATGAAGGATCCTTTCAAGTATCAGCAGTGTGTACCTTTTGTCAAAAACATCTTCTAAGATGGAAAGAAAATATTGAGGTAAAGTTTCCCAGCTATTTAACAAGCCACTTTCTCTCCTGCTATCACTATCTCACCTCCAGGTATCTTAAACAAATAGGTTTAAAAGAAAAAAAATCAAACACATACATTTTTTTTAATAGATTTTAGGAAGACATAAAGTTCCAATAAAACAAGTGTGCATGAAGAGCTTAATGGAAGTCTCTGGGTCAGCCAAGAGAAATACTGCATGAAACTGAAGATATCTTGATGCTGCCTTTTCATTTAAAGAATTACACGCACATCACAACTTATTTGCCATCTAGTGCTTCCTGTATCAAATAATGAATTCTTGTTGTGTGCCACATTTGCTCAGTTTAATCTCATCTTCCTGGCTTGCGACTGACTTGACAATCTAAAAAACAAATGCTACTTACTCTGTTAGTAAGCAAAATACCATAATACTAGGGGATGCAGTAACTACCTAAAAGCTATCAATTCCATACACTTACACTAAGCATGAGGGGCAAGCTGCAAAACCAGGATCTTTCCAAGGGAGATGAAATTTATTTCAACAGCAGAAATGCAGTGAGATCTCCAGTTTATTAAAAGTTCCTTCCTAACAGTGAAGGTGGAAAGAGAGAAAGGGCAATACCAGACCAGGACATGAATTCCATAACATTCACCATAAGCACGAATACAGGATGATACACTGCCACTTATAAAGCTCTCCACACAAAGAACCTTTGGCCCTCTGTTCCAGATGTAGCATCATCAGGGAGGCCATCAAAAGCAATCTGTAGTCACTATCCAGCTGAGTTGTTTACCACGAGCACGTCAGGGATTCCCTCCTGTAAACACAATTCAAGCCACCTGCGTTTCTGTCGTGTTCTCCAGCCAAACAGTTCTCCAGCCCTTCCTGTCGATAATCCTGCTGTGAGACATTGCCATCTCGTGGGTCCTGCGGGTATGAAACAAGAAGCAGAAGAATCGAGACAGTTCAGCAGTGGTTCAGCTAAAATGACAACCCCAGGTTCAGAAATATTTTGGTTCCTGCACTTATTAAATCAAAGAACATTTCTCTGAAAGTTAACCCACAGGCAAGATTAAAGTAAAATCTGCAAAATGAACCCTTTTAGCCAGAGCACCCACAAGCTCAGACCAAAAATGATCCACAAATTCAAGTCCTAGACTAGCTTTCTAAGCAAGACAGCAAACGTGTATCATACAGGCCAAGAGAAATTCTATTCTAATGCTCTGCAAGGGTTTTTTCCCCTCCCCTTTAACTGTGTTTGTGACCAAATACCTGCAAATATGTGTTTAACTGAGAGCCTGGTGGTTATGATGCATTGGAAGGATAGTATTTTACTTGCTAAGAAGGTTATACAACAGGTTAATTGTCACCCTTCTATGCTTTACTTTTTAGTGTAATTACCACCTAATTTAAAGACTAAATGGACTTGCCAAGACAAAATCACTGTTCAAAGTCATCCATGTAACACTGCATGCCCCGAGTGGATTTCATTCTCCTCTGGAGAGTCAAATTTAATTAGCTGTAATAAAATCCACAAACTTAATCTGATAATTACTTTTTTAGAAATCATCATTTTGCTCTTATTTATTTTTACAAACTACTGAGATTTCAAATGCATTTTAAACTGTGCTCTTTGCTTTAAGTTGTAACACAGTGGGAATGACAAATGTGGTCTCATTTGTTTTGTTAATATATCTACTCAAGAGAAGCACACTGGGACTGATCACAGTTTGAGTGCCAGATACATTTAACCACAAAGGCATTCTCCCCTCCAAGGATCACTACCTCTTCCAAGTACACAGGCTAACAAAAATTTACAGAGAATCTTAATTAGAACTGAAAAGCTTTCAAGACATTAAAATTCTCTTCCTGTTTCTGTTGTTCAGCTTTTAGTCTCATCATTACAAAGCTATCATCACTTTTGCTGTCTGTCACTAAGCATCCTTCCAGAGAGTACAAAACTCAAGTAATTTATGGAATCATGTAAAGGACCTTTAAGACCATCGAGTCCATCTGTATATGGAAGCCCTTCATCATGCAGAAGTGACACCATTCTACTTCAGTTTCCTCATGCAATTCATTTAGATGTGTGTTTGGAGTTAAAAATATGATGGAGAATGCTAATGAGTTTTTACTGACTAAAAAGAGCAACCTCTTTAGATTAAGGGAAAAGTCAGAAGCAGAACCTAGTTCCATCCAGTTTCCATGGGAAACCATGACCTGTTTCAAAATCCTAGTGATATCAGGATACTCACCTGCTTCCTGCACTCATAATGCAGAGGAATAGGTCTTACAATGAAGAGAATGTTTACTTAATTTTTAATTGTACAATATATCCAATGAAAACAAAAGTGTTATCTGCATCAAGCTGATTTGAACTGACTGGATTATTCATAACATATATTCTTTTTTCTAAGATTCATGTACATCCACTCTTAAAAGATTATTGCAAACAATCCTATCCATTATAATAATTTTTATACCAAATCCATTTTTCTTATCATTCAGTGTTTCCATCTTGCCAAACAGAGGAACACAGACTTTACAGGCCTATTGACCACTGGAAAATGAAGAATGGAGTTGACTGAAGAATGGGGTTGATTGAAGAATGGGGTTGATTGAAGAATGGGGTTGATTGAGGAATGGGGTTGTAAATAAGTAACTTCAAGGATGTTAGGCTTTGTTAGCAACTATAGAGATAAGGAAATGGCTAAGATAAGTATTGCACAAGAACTGGCCAGAACCGGCCTGGTGGTGGTTACTGACAAGACAATGATCCTAAAATGAAGTGATGAAGAGGACGATGATG
>JAVHNF010067825.1:39497-54676 GCA_034783455.1 Micropsitta finschii | reverse complement strand
AAGCTTCTTATATTTAGCTAAGACTTACTGGCTTCTCTAGCTCTCTAGTTTGTATTTCTCTCATACCCACTAACTGTGTCCAGTTTTATGTGTGGGAGTTGTGGGCCCTTAATACATGTAAAGATACCTTTTTAGCATCTTGGTTGTTTGATACTGAAGAATCTTGCTTTGTCCCTAAGAAGTTTATCTAATTTCCACTTCTTGTTGGCTGTTTGAGCTCCTCTAAGATTCAGTGGAGACCAAGCAGTTCGTATACGAATTTTTGCAAAAGAGGGTTACTTTATTTTGACCAAAGGATTACAAAGTCTGAACCACGGTGGTTTTGTTGATACTGTTTGTAGGCAGTAGCAACCATTAAGAAAAAAACAAAACAAAACAAAAAAAAAAAAAAACAAAGAAACAAACAAAAAAATAAAAAAACAACCAAAAAACCCCACCACAACCAAAAAAACCCCCCAAAACCAGAAAATAGAAGGAAGGGTTTTTTAAATATAAACATGCTTTATCGTTAAAGGGTGTTTCTAGGAAAAGTAGTTACAGAAATAAGGACCAATTGCATTTGAATTACACCTTAATTTGAAAATGAAAGACCTGGCTACATAAGCAAGTTGGTGTGAATTCAGACTGTTTAGATACTCTGGAGCACCTTCTTACCCCACCTTAGAAACAAAGGTCAAGCTACCCTGCTTTCTCGGGAGAAGAAAGAGCATAACTGCCTGTAGTTTCTTGTGTTGTTTTAGTCATCCGCTGATCTGGCTTCCCATAACTGGCTGATACACCCATACCGTTAGTGCATTTCAAAAGATGAAAATGTGAAGGAACAGGATTATCTGTAGCTTCATGTTATTTAATCCTGACTAAAAGATTGTAAACAGCTTAGGTATGTACTGTTTAAAAATGGGTGAAATTTGTTAGCCTGAAGGCTATCCTTTAGGACTGGAAAAATCTTGATTGTGACATCTTTTAGAGATGACTTTATATCAGTGCCAAAAGACAAGATACAGTGGAATGAAGTCACTGGTTCATAGCAAGTCTCCTTTGTTTAAAGAAAGGAAGCAAAAAAAAGCAAACAAGAAACCCGTTTTTTTTTATCATTTGCCCAGGGCATAATCTGTTCTTTTGGATATGGTGATTGCACAACAAATGCTATTTATTTATGCTCGTAGGCAAGGCTACTAAAGAAGGACTGGTGCTTCATGCCCTCAAATGCAGAGCAAGTTATCTTAATTTCCAGTTGTATGTTTTCTAGTGAATTAACTGATTAGAGCAAGAGCAGTCTGGTCAAGAGAGTGTGGTTTGTTTTGGGTTTTTTTTAATCTGAAGATAACTTGCTTTAAGAAGTTAGTAAAATATTTAAAGAATTAATCCTTAGATTTCTTTTCAAACAGATATGTAACTGTAACATAGAACTTTATTGAGGACGTCGTAACCTTTTGTAAGAACTTCTGTTGTACTTTTAAATACAACAGTTACAGCTTTTTTATATTCTTTTAGTGCTGGCTTACCTGTGTTACCCTGCAATAAAGCCTCTTTATATAGAACCAAGGAATCATCAGGAGAGGCACAAGTCAATAGTGTAATGAGGCAAACTGGTTGCAACTAATTTCCTTTATCCAAATAGGGAGTTCGAATAAATAGTTTGAATAATTAGTATTGCCTAATAGATGATTTCTAGTATGGTGCTGCTTATTGCTTAGCAGGTAGATGTATCTAGGATTTTCTTTCATTTGAAACAAAATCTGCTCTTGTTCTGTAAAGTGTCCCCTTCAGGAGGGAGCTGTCACTTGCTGATATCATAGAATCATAGAACAGTTAGGATTGGGAAGAACCTTAAGATCATCCAGTTCCAACCCCCCTGCCATGGGCAGGGACACCTCACACTAAACCATGCCATCCAAGGCTCTCTCCAACCTGGCCTTGGCTGTCTTCATAACTTGTTTTACTTGGTTTCATAACCATATTTTAGCATGTTCCATTATATATAATGTCTTTTAATACAAATTGAAGATATTTCCTTTTCAATGGTGGTGAGATGGTGGTATTTTACAATATGCCTTACTTATATCAGGAAAGAGAGAAATGGGAGGAGGACAGCATTCTAAACCTCAGGTTATTTCATCTTCCAGACTACTTAGTGACTGTTACTTACACTGCCAATGCTTGTTATATTTTTGGAGCTGATCTGGTCACTTAAAATATTAAGCCAAATATTTTCTGTGTTTTCTTATATTTTAGAATTATTTGGTACAATATTGATGATGGTTTTAAGATTTTCTATTTTTATAGTTTCTTAGCTAAGTTAGAAGTACTTTTGCACACAAGTTCTAGTATAACTTAGAAATCAAACAAATATTTTTAATTTCTGAACCTATACTTAGAAATAATCTGTCATAAATCCAGAGAAATTATTTATCCAGAGTAATTATTATGTAGCTACTATGTAGTAGAGTGTTGCCCCTCAAGAAAGCCAAAATAGCACAGCCAGGACTTCTGTAGTATGGAGTTAGCTCTAAAGCAGTTTGGGTTTAGTTGCACGATTTTCACCTTCCTTCCCCTCCCACCCCATACAAATGTACTTGTAGAAGGAAGGTACCATGAATAGTTAGCACTGCTACATGGACTTGCATAGGAAAAGTTTTGGTTTTCATTGAATAGAAATATTTAGTTCCATCCCTGATTTCAAATGTGTCTGGAACAACAATTTTGTGATTATAGCCTTTATTTAACAGCCCGTCTGATCCTTTAGAAAAAGAACCACAGGTGTGCAGTGGAGTTATTTTGTATTATTTTGGAGAGCTGAGTCTTGAGTGCTTATCTGATTATTGTTCCTGAATAATTCCTAAAGAGTGTCTCTGCTCTGGATGACACATGGGCCCCAAGAAGTCCATTTTGGAAGCAAGTTTGGATTCTGAATAAAGGACTTGTATGTCTAAAGTGAGACCGCTAGCACAGTGCCACCTAGTCCCCTGTGTCAGAATGGTCCTGAAACCTTCTGCATGGCTGCTGCTTAATCCTGGTGGCAATACCCTGCTGTAGGTGACCTGGATTTTGACATGAGCTTCTGAAGTACACACAGTCTGGCTTTGCTGTTTGAGGACAAACCGTGCACTTTCCTTTACCTGGCCAAGACCTGTGCCTTTCTCTACCTGTGTCCCTGTGGTCATTGATTGCTACCATGCTTTAAAACATCAGCAGCTCATGGAGCAGCCCTCTTTATTTATATAGCTTAGAGCACTTGCCAGATGGTGGCTGGAGGAAAGGAGATTTCGCACCCCATTGGCATGTTCCTTGGGGGTAGCATAACCACTAGGACATTCCACGGTGGAACTGCTCATCATCTGAGTGGGTGAAGCTGGTTTAGAAAAGAAGTTAAGCTTCATTGAGCAGGGTGGGGAGGACAGATAGGAAAAAGCAAAGGCAAGAGGAGCCAAGGGAAGAGGTGCTGGCAGATTGAGGGAAGGAGAAGGAAACATGGCTTCTAGCCCTTGTTTCAAAGGGAATTCATTTGCTTATCTGGTGTTTTATTTAAGACCCATGTTTCTTGTACAAACATCTGGTATACTGAGCTTGTGACTACAGCAGATATAGCTCCTACAGCTTCCGCCTTCTCCAAAGCAGAGTAGCTGGCCTCTTGCACCATCACTTGCATTGGTGGCCTGCTCTGCAAACATGCAAAATCCGTGGCTTTCTTTCATGTCTCACTTTTAGTCCTGTAAACTGTACTGTAAAGTACTGCTTAGAATAGGGTTGGCTTTCTGTTTACTTCTCTTATTTTTTTCTCTCTTCTTTTTTCCTCCCCCCACATAATTTCATCCCCTTCCTTAGCCTGTCTTTGAGTTAGCCACTGTGGCTTGCCCTCTGCTATATTTGACCTCTTACCAGACAGGATAGGAGATCATTCAGTTTGCAGCGTTGTCCTTGGAGCATCTGCATCGAGATGCATGGTTTGGCCCATCATAAGAAAGGGTCACTGAACATTTACCACAAGAAGTACAAGAGCCTGATATTTAGACACGTTTTCCAGAATCTCAAGGGACTTCCATTACAGTGCAGAGCATGCCTTTATCAGTTACATGTTGGCAAAGAAAGCATTGCTATTGTAGGGAGATAAATCTCAAACATAAATGAGGGTTTAAAAAGAAAATGGAGGAAATGAAAGCTTTTGTGTATGTAAATAATCCACAGATGGGTATGTTTACAGTTGCTAAGTATGATAAAGAATAATAAAAAATAGGTTTTTTTTTTTATCAAGGTGAATATTTGTAAGTCTGAGAAAAAGAGAAGATTCTAAGTGAATCAGCATTTGAGGACAAAATGTTTATATGTTTATAAATATCCTATAAGAGTTACATTTGAGTAACATGAAGTGGAAAAACATATTAAAGGTCTTTCCCAGCTGTTGTTCCAATATGCCTTTTAGCATATCCACCTGTAGTTTTGGCTATATTGGTTTCCAGATTTGCTGTATAAAATCTCAGTAACTCAGTGCAATAGAAGGGCATGTGGAAACTTAAGACAGTTATGAAGGTGGTTTGGAAGCGAAACCTAATATGCTAGAGGAGACACAGAATGCAGTATAGCCTCCTTCACGTGAAGTCAAGCTGTTATTAACTCGACCAGAAATTGGAGTTTGGATGTAGATTTTGCTGGAAGAAATTCCTTAGTTGACCCCATACAGGAAGTCAGACCAGGCTTCTATAGTGCTCTTTTTTTTGGGCCTTGATGTATTTTGCAAGCTAGAATTTTGTCAGTGCTTTTTGCATGACTTTTTTTGTATGCCTGTTAAACTTTGTCTGTTATTCTGTGTCGTTTGTGCATATTGATTTCTTTTGTTGTTGTTCAATTTCTTCATTTTAGGTTCAAGGAAACTTTGACAAAGTTGAATTCAACAGGATGTGCTGGACTCTCTGTGCTAAAAAGAACCTCTCTAAAAGTCCTTTGCTGATTAGTGATGAAGATGCATTTAAAGTGTGGGTTATTTTTAACTTCTTATCGGAGGACAAATACCCTTTAGTCATAGTACCTGAGGAGGTAAGAAACAAAAACTTAAGCTGTTTAACACCAGTTTGCTTTATGTCCCAGTTGAATATGTTGATTTAAGAGAAAATAATTTGTTTATATTAAACTTTTATTCCCCTCTTTTAATAACATAAGGCCTCAGATGCTTTTCTTTGTCTTCCAGGGTGCATATGTAAGATTCCTACTAGTTACTTTAGATATTGATGGCTATCTTTGTGTGTTATTTAAACAGCCTAGACTAAATGGGACATGCTTCTTGTCCCCCAGTAAATAGTTTATTTTGCTTTTTGTGAGTACTGGCTGGTGATGGGGATGCTAGTTCCTGTACCAGAATTCGGAGCTGTTGAGGTTCTTGCTTCGTTCATGAGTAGTGTAGGTATGTGATTTTTAGTCACTGTACTTGCTTATGTGTGCTTAAGATTTTGCACAGTGTGATTCTGAAAATAAGTTCTCCTCTGCTCTGTGTTACCATGACTTGCAAGATGAGTCTTCAGTCTCATGTCACCCTCCTGATGAAAAGAAGCATGAACTTTTCTTGTAATGTCTATTTCTGATCAAAACCAGCCACCACCTGAACACTCTTGCTTGAAATTGTTGAAAGAGCAATACCAGAGAGATCTCTCTGTACTATAAATTCGTGAGCAAGTACGGGCAATTCTCAAATAGGTATTTTAACCCTAAAGCAAGGTTTTGATATCTACACTATTTTCTGCTTCAGAAGGGGGGTGAGGGAAGAAGCAGGAAGATCAGAACTGTAGGCATAAATCATCTTTTGAAACTGCATACAGATATCCCAGGGGTCTGCAGTTTAGCACTGGAGTACTGATTAATAAGTATTTGCAAATTGTTGAACAGTCAGGAATCAAAACAGTCTGATTTACATGCCGCTACGACATAACCGTTGGACTCCAAGCTGTTGTGCCAAACCATGAAGTACTGATAACTCCCCAGTCAAAATAAACTGCTGGGGTTTTCCTTATAACTTACTTTTTAGGAGACTTGCACTCTTTGCAGGGTTTTGGATTTTGCCAGACTGGTGATGACAGGGCCCCATCTGGTGTGCTGTATTCCCATGAGAAATGGGACAGTCCCTTTCCTTGCTTTTTTTCTTCTGACAGTTCTGGGAGATGGGCATAATGGTTATAAAAGCTAAGATGGCATAAGTGGTGCCAGATTTGGCTTTGTAAGGGCAGAGCCACTGATAAATGTCAGAACTGGGACTCAGATCTATGTCTCTGCTTTGTCATTGTGTTCCCCACTGCACAGCTGGGCTTATCTGAGAGGAGATATTTCACATCTCCTTATTTGTTTGCATGGTTAAAAGCTTCAGCCCTGCCAGCTCTGGGGTGTTGGCATTGCTCACTTGCTACTCCTGCACTAAGCAAGCCCCCAGATTTGTGCTGCCTTCTGTAGCTGATGCCAGGTAATGGCAATGTGTCTGCTGGCAAATGAGCTGCAGAGTTAGCTCCGAGCCCAAAAGAGGTTTTCTAGACGTCATAGCTGCTTTGTTTTCTCTCCTTCCCATCCTTAATGTCCAGGGTTGACCTGTATGGCTCTTCTATTTGGAGTATTTTTGCAATTCTTAGGCTGGCTCTGTGTCTGCATCTCCTCCATTATAGCAGTGTTTAAATTGCACAATACTATTTAAAGAAAGCTTAAAGAGCCTGGCAAAGAAAGGCTGGCTGCTCTATTCTTATCAGACACAATGCCTGTATTCACTGTAACCTTTTGCCTTAGACCACACAGGTAATGTAATCAGCTGGTGGAGGAATGCTGTCTGTTTGCATTGGTCCTCCACGAGGTTCTCTGTGCTTCTAGAAAATTCCGCATTTACACATTTGCCCTTTTGCACAAAACACCAAAAGTGAAAATATAAGGTCTCGGTTTCGGTCAGTGTTGCTTTTTCTCTGTGTGACCATTCATATCTGCCTTTTAAGTTCTTATATCTGAGGTTTTCTTATATTAAGTCTAACTCCCAGATTCACCTAGTAAAGGTATTTTTCTTTCCATTTACTTTTTATGCCTCTTGAGTTCAAAATAAAGCTTGATTTTATATTTAGTCCTCACTCTGTTATATTGCAGCCTTTCACTTAATTACAAAAGGACTTGCATGTCATGTATAAAACTGAGGGGATTTTTGCACAGTGAAGAACAGAGAAGGGTGATGGAAGCATCGCTCTTCTGTGATGTTTATGTTTTGGTGAGAGCAATGTAAACTTCTCATGGATGACTACAGCTTCTGAGCCAGGGAGCAAGCTTTCCTTCCCTCCCTGTCTGTTGCTCCTACTGTTGGCTGAGAACATTGCAACACACAATTTGCTCCAGTTTCTGGCTCAGTCTTTTGTGCAGGATCCAGCTGTTTCCCCTCCTCCCTCCCTTCCACCTTGTAGGCTTTTGGGTTTCACAGATTTTGTTTTCCCTTTGTAAGTAACTAGGAAACTTGTCTCATACTTCCGGGTTAGAAGGGTCATCCCTTGAAGATCCCATCTTGTGGATGGGAAGATTATAACAGAGAGAGCTTTTTAGGTCTCCAGTGAATGTGTTGGTACAACTTCACGTGTCTATGAGGATGTCTTCACTTCCTCTTTCCTGGAGGAGCTGCTCTTTAAGACCTCCTTGGGAGTCTCATTTTCTGGTGGAGCTTGGTGTTTGGTTGTGTTTGGGTTTTTTTCTTAAATAAGTGGTTTCTGCACTTATTGGGACAATTTCATATCTGGAAAGCTCTCCTGCTTGGGTGCAGGAGTGCAGTGCTAACACAGTGAGACTTTATTTAAACTGCACTAACCAAAGATAGGGGCTGCTGTCCTTTGTTCTTGCCTATGTTGTGTACTTTTTGCACTAGTGCCACTGTGCTAGGCCGTTTATTTTAGACGTAGTTAGATGGGGCTGTTACCCCCATCTGCAAAGTGTTAAGTGCTGATTCCTTGCCCAGGTGTTGAATGGGCAGTGAATTGGGAACAGCTGTAGCTCAACCAGAGAAAGGAAAACGGGCGTAGGTTTCCTTAGATTCAGGTTGAAGAGAGCAGTTACAAAGAGGAGTTTGAAAGCAATGGAAAGGTGACCCAAGGGCCAGAAGTTGCTTCTTTAGCAGATACCAGACTGAAAGCCAGACAACTTCTCACTTGCCATGCTGGGAGAGATGGCAAGTCTGCACTTGAGGGAAATAAGGTCAGTAAAGTCCCACGTGGGGATGAGCTTGGGTTCAGGTGTGCAGTTTTGGGATGTGACTTCAAGGTTGAGAGGATCTGTTTGTTATACAGAGAAGTCACAGAGGCACCCATCTGTCTGTCTGACCTAGTCTCGAGGGAGGTGTTGCTACCAGGGGCTCAGATCAGGGATGTTGCAGAGAGGCTGCCTGCTCTGGTAAGTCCCACTGACTATTACCCACTCCTAGCTGTCCATGTGGGTGCTAGTGATATAGACAGCTGTAGCCTGGAGAACATAAAGAAGGACTGGTACCAGATACCTGCTGTTTTATAAAAGGATTTCCAAATACTTTCCCTTTCTTATTTCTGGACATGTGACTGCAGCCTTGGGAATGCTTTATCACCTGAAAGCTGTGGTATGTGGTTGGCTGTGTTTCTGAGCCATCCTTAATGGTGAAACTCGCAGATATGCACACTGCAAGCTGCACACTCTGTGTGTCGTAACCTAGTGTTCGCATAACTTGGTTTAGGTAAGCCAAGTGTATTTGTTGCCTCTGCTTTTTAAGTTTGCCTTCTTGAAAAAAGGAGACTTGCACAGTAATTTTCACTTGTCCTGTATCCTTCAACTGTTTTAATACGTGCCATTTCCAATCCTCCTTGCTAGGACAAAGAGAGTCCATACTGTGTGTATTTGAAAATGAGAAAATGTTTTGTAGACTGAGGAGGTGAAAGTCTGAAGCCGTCCAGTGGTGATTGTTCTGGAGGCATTTCTTGCAGAAAAAGGTTGGTTGTGGCCATGTTTGCTTCCTTGTTCTGCGTTCTAGTATCAGAAACTGAAACAGTGAATGAAACACTGGGAATTGAAGCTTGGCTGTTCAGATAAAATCAAACCCGATACAAGTAGAATGAAAGCTCCTTGTGTGGGGTTTTAATTGACCCATGATCTGTACAAGTTCATGATGACGGTTACAAAGATTTTCATCACGACTTGCATCAGTTCTTCCCATTTCACTGCTGTTTTACTCAGTGCAAAAAATCAGACGGTTTTCAGCTTATGCAGCAGGTTGTTTTTATGATTTACATGTTACAGAGTTTTTTGAATTGAACTTTATTGCGCTTTTTAATGCTAACTTAAGAAAGGTGGATAATGAACATAGCTTTTTGGTGGAAAGGAAGAAACAAATTTTAACTGAAAAGGGATGTTCTGATGGGATGAAAAGAAGGAATTGATGATGACTGTGAAAGGGCATATGATTGCTTTTATGTCTCTTGCCCAGTAACATGTGTTTCCACAGAATTCTGTACAATGTGAATAGACTTTCTACATCTGCTCTGTTAATATCACAAACCTTATTTAAATAGTGTGAACTCTTATAGAATAGTTCATATACACAAGAATGGCCTTGTCTGCCATACTTTGTTGGGCATGAAGCCCTCCGTGATGTTATTTTTCATCTTCCAAGAGACCCACTTGTATATCAGAGAAATATGTGAAATATCTCTAATACTTCATTCCACGTGGAGGGTAGTGCCAGGAACACCTGGAAAAGATCAACAAATGGGTGTTGAAACATAGGAAAATAAAGTGCCCTCTGAAAGAAGATTCCAATCAGACCACATAGCTCATGTTAAAGAGCTGCTGTTCTTTATATAAGTTTTGTTTTCTTTTGGCAAAGTTCTGGCTGGAAAGCTTCTGCTGATTTGAGATGGAAGCTGTTTGTCATACTATGGAACCAGCTGGTCCATGCTGGTGTGTGTAGTGTTAGCAATGCCCCCTGTTTTTATCTCTGTATCCAGAAGTCAGGTCCAGTCAGAACAGCAGCAAATGTTGCTTCATGCTTGCTTTCTGACACTACTTTTTAACCACAAAAATAGGTTGCGTTTGAGTGAGTAGACTGAATTGGTCAGTTATTTGCTGAGTTGGCATGTCTCTTTGTGGAGAAGGGGAAACATTTGCTCTCAGAAGTTCCTCATTTGAACACATAATGAATGGTCTCTTATTTGCTTCCACATTGATCCAACTTATTTCTTTGTATTTACCTCACACTTTTTTGCACATTTATACCCCACTGCAACACTCGCTGTTGCTATAGAGCAGATAATGTTAGGTAATTCTTTTCTGGGGACTCAGGTTAGTCATGTACTTACCTGAATGCAAGGTAAAGCTTGAGGGGTTTATTTATTTATTTATTTTTAATTAAGTTGTAATATGCACAGGTCCTTTTCATTTAAGAAGAGTCAATGTATTTTGAAACAATGAGATATTTTATGTATTTTAATGGGATTATGGAATATTTGTGGTCATATTAGTGATTTGATAAATGTTTAAATCTGTTCTAATAATCAAAGTAAGGTGAAATGTGTACAGATGACATTAAAGGAAAGGTTATGTTGACACATTTTTAGTGCATTACACGATAACATGTATTAGCCAAGAGTCTTGCATTGCTTCTTCTCCAGACCATTTGTTTAAGCTGTTTTGCCTAAAGCAAAAAAGTGGAAAAGTCTATTTGGGTATGACTTCTTGTGTGTGTCCCTTTATCTGCAAGTGAGTCCTAGTGCTTCGAGATAATTAACTGAAGGAATTCAAGAGCTGCATGCCTCGAGCAGTGTGGTAACAGGTTGTGAAATCGTGGAACAAGATATTTTAAAGTTGAAGCTCATTAAGTGTTAATGACCTTTTTTAATTACTGTTTAGAATCTGGGTGGTTATATTATGTACCTAATTAAGCCTCAGTAATTTCAGCTAAAGGACGGGATCATAGTTCAGAACTGATGCTGTTCAGAGGGACTGAGCTGAGAGGCAGAAAGTGTTTTGAATGTGGGGGAAAAAGTTACTTCTGCATTGATGCCGGAGCTTGTTCCAGCTCATCAAATCCAGGTTTTAGGAGGTTTGCTTTGAAACCAGTTCGCAGTGCTCCTGTTCTTGCATGCCAGGAAGGACTTTTTTGGGATGTTGGTTTTGGTTTTTTTTCCTCTAATACTTGTCTGAAGTAGGAAGTAAGCTGCTTCCTGCCCCTAACTGAATGCTGAGGATTTATTGTAATTGGTGCTCAAAAGCCTTGGATTAGTTTTTTGACTTAAGGATGTCAGAGAGTGAAAATCAGCAAAGCACATTTTAAGGATTTATTTTTTATTTTATTTATTTATCTATTTTTAAGGAATTTGTTACTGAAAACCTAGTAGAAGTTCCATGTTGTTTGCTTGGAAGGGCATGCCGAAGTTTCCTTGCTCTCACGTGATTATATTAACGTCAGTAGTTCAGGGCTGCGTGTGGAACCAGTGCAAAGCATTGTTTTATGACTTGTGTTGAAGAGTCTGGATGTGAGCAGTGGTGACCATGGCAAGCAGAGCCCTGGCACTGTGAGGAGGAGGCCTGGATGCGCAGCCTGCATGGAGAGGGTGAAGCGGCTGTGCAGGTGTGTTGTCTGTAGGGATGCTTTCCTCAGGTGGCAGGCACTGAGCTGAAAGTCATCTCTGCTGATCACCAAAAACCTTGTACCCTCTCACTTAGCGCTTGTGTACAGACTGAATGCTGCTTTTGCAGAGGTCTCTGTTCAGATCATGTCTTTGCTAGGAAGAATTGAATGAGGAGCAACTGTGCCAGTATTTTACCATCCTCATTGTAAAGAATTTTTTCGTCCTATCCAGCCTTGAATCTCTCCTCTTTTAGTTTAAAACCATTACCCCTTGTCCTGTCGTAGCAGGCCCTGCTATAAAAAGTCTTTTCCCATCTTTCTTATAGGCCCCTTTTAAGAACTGAAGGGCTGCAATAAGGTCTCCCTGGAGTCTTCTCCTGGCAGAAGACCTCAACTCCCTCAGCCTGTCCATCATCTCCCTCTGCAACTCCCTCACCTGATGGAGAGGTGCTCCATCCCTCTGATCATTTTTGTGGCCCTCCTCTGGACCCTCTCCAGCAGGTCCATGTCTTTTCCTGTGCTGAGGACTCTAGAGCTGGACGCAGTACTTCAAGTGGGGTCTCACTAGAGCCAAGGGGCAGAATCACCTCCCTTGTCCTGCTGGCCACACTCCTTTGGTTGCAGCCCAAGATATAATTGGTTTTCTGGGCTGCAAGTGCACATTGCCAGCTCATGTCCAGTCTTTCATCCGCCAGTACCCCCAAGTCTTTCTCCTCAGAGATACTCTCAAGCCCTTCATCCCCCATCCTAACTTGATACTGGGGATTGCCCTGCCCTAGGTGCAGGACCTTCCACTTGGCCCAATTGAACCTTATGAGGTTCACATGTGCCCATCTCTTGAGCCTGTCCAAGTCCCTGTGAATGACATCCCATCCCTCAGGTACGTTAACTGCACCACTCAGCTTCATGTCAGGATGTAACTGATGGGGGAGAAAGGGAGGGAGTAGACTGAGTGGTTGTGATTTACAGCCTGGGCTTAAACCACAACACTGTGGCATCCCTCATGCCTGTTCAGAAGCAGGGCAGCTGGGCTGAGCCCTCACTGGGGTGTTTTGGACTGACCTCCCAGAAATGGCTCGGTGCTGTCTGGTGACTGGAGGGAAAGGCCATCCCTTGGTGAAGCTGGTGCTCCCCTGTCCCTGCAGTGGGCTGGTGCAGGGTTACTGAGCACCCTCTCCCCAGCATCCTCTCCTCCTTAGAGAGGGCGCAGGTGGCTTTGCTGGTTGCTGAAGGTAGTGAAGTGGAGAAACACAGTGTGAGCCATTACCCAAGATGGCAGGCAGCCACATTAGTTTGGTCTGTCTTCAAAAACGGGTTAAATGCTCTAATTGGTGTGCTCTGACTTCACTCCTATAAAATTAGAAGCCTGGCTTTTATTTTATTGTGTAGAGGTTTTTGTAGGAAGGCTCTCACCAATTATTTTGTTAAAGAGCCATTAAAAGCAGTCTGCATGTGCTCAAAGCTGTAGATGGGCTTCGTTTAAAATGTTGGGAACTAGTTTAAAGAGTGAACAGTGATGAGTTTAAAGCAACATTAAAAAAACCCAGACAAAAGAAGAAACCCAGCCTTCTTTCCCTAGTTTCCATTCTTGTGTTTATTTTGACTAGTGTTACGACCCTGTGTATGGTAATGCTTACAGAATGATATAAGATGAAAGGAAAAGATTTGATTTTGGAAACAATAAAAGTGGATGTGAAAAGGTTGTCCTTTTACTTTTCTTGATGCAATCTGCTAAGATTGTGTCCAGTGATGGATTGCTTGAGGGCTAGAGAAGAGGGATCAGGTGAAGGCTAAGATAGGTGATCATACCTTGGTAGTTTTTCATTTCCCTTCTTGCCCAAACTGCCATCTTGCCTTACTTTTCCTAATCAGTTTGGTTTTTTATCTCACCAGAATACTTTTTGGAACTTCTTGCTTTCTCACAGCCATGGCTCCAGCCTGTATTTTGGAAGCTGTTGCAGGAAAGGTCCCATGTGCTCTGTAGGAATCTAAAATGTTAAAAGAGCCTGACAGGTTCAATTCTTTGTGTCTTTGCAATGCAGAGAGTAGCTGCAGGAAGGGCTTGGCAGTCAAAAGTTCAACTGAGACAGGTGCCTAAACTCTTTGCTAACTAAACCACCTACGCTTAGGAGCCTACATGTGAGTGCAGGAATCCAGCTGCAGTCATAGCCTAGGAAGCTTAGCTTACATCTCTGAAACACTTGGTTTCCATTCCTGCTGAAAATGATTGATCTCTGTTTGTGTTCCTGTACAGATTGAATATTTACTTAAAAAACTCACTGAAGCAATGGGAGCAGGCTGGCAGCAGGAGCAGTTTGACCATTACAAGATTGCTCTCAACACCAGTCGAGAAGGTCTTTCTGCATGGGAGCTGATTGATCTCATTGGCAGTGGGCAGTTTAGTAAAGGAATGGACCGACAGACGGTGTCCATGGCAATCAATGAAGTCTTTAATGAGCTCATATTAGATGTACTTAAACAGGTAAGAACCACAGAGAAATAATGCTTTGGGATAGAAAAATGTATTGCATAATAAGAAAATGTTCAACTTGTACTGAAATTTCTTTACCTGATGGATAATGAGCAGGGGAAATGAGGTAAATGATGTAAGGGTTCTTTAATCTGAGCTTATTTTTATAAAAAGAAGTCGTGCTACTGTTCAGATTGTTGTAATTGTTGCACTGTTATGATTGAGTTGCTTGTTGGGAGAGTGTTTTTAAAAGATGTGTGCTCTGATTTGAAGTACGACCCTTTTATACCACTATGAACAGCTTGTTAGCTGATGGAATAGTTGCAACACATTGTCAGCTCTTAAACTGGTGACAACTCTTCAGTCATAGAAGATACTGGGTTTTAGTTTCAGTTACCTTGTAGCCAAGACACATTGTGCTGCTGATCACGTCTGTATGCAAACAAGGTCTTCTGGACACAAGTATTGCTCCAGCTGAAAGGTCTGCTTCTATCTAAGCTGTATCGCTTCAAACTGGGCAAAAAGGTGTAGAAGAGTTCCAGAGCTCCCCCTCTTCGTGTTCTGTTTAGCAGGCTATGTGACTGACAGCTTATCCATTCTTAAACACAAGAAGTCATTCTGCCCTTCGTGTTGTTATCAAACATCTGTCAACCATCGGTTTCTTTGGATTCCCAGCGGCTGCATTATCAGTTTAGGAATGGCTTTTAAAACTACATTTCCTTAATGGAAACTATACCTGTCACAGCAGAGCTTACCTAGAGTAGAGAACTCTTTCAAATTGACTTTTGCCTGACAGAGAATTTTTTCATCTTTGATTTCTTGGATTCCTGGTGAGGACAGAAACAAAGGTTTTCTTGGCAGGCTTTCCTAAGCTGTCCTGAAGGAATCATCAGAAAGTCTTGGCACAGGAAATTCTTTCGGATTATCCACAGAACAATGCGAAAATCTATTTTTGTTAACTGCTGGTTGCCTGTTGGAGGTGAGGGCTGGGGGCACAGTCAGTTGAGGGCAAAATGAAGTCATTCTGGTGTTTAATACCATGAAAATAAAATAACCAGTGTCAGGTCAGTCCTTCCACTTGAGGCTTGTGAGGAAACCGGATTTCTTTTCAGTTTTGATACTGCA
>JAVHNF010067825.1:0-22292 GCA_034783455.1 Micropsitta finschii | reverse complement strand
CAAAAAACCCAACCCAACCTATAATAGAAATACTAATGTATGAGTTGTTAAACTTTGCTAAAGGAGATAGAGCAGTATTTGTAACTACCAGACATCCTTTTCCTGGAGAGCAGAAGGTGTACTGGGGCTAAAGTTTAATTTTTCTAACAGTCTTTACTTTGGACGAATGTTTTTTAAGAACACCAAATGATGCATGTTTTCATGTTTTTTACTGTTCTTTAGAACTGGCTGTTTAATAAAGTAATTTAAAGTCATTTACATTTCTTAATTAATGTCTTTTTTTGCATTTGTTTCTTTTGGGTTACTGGAGTTTAATATCCAGTAACTGTGGTATGGAAATATTACTTTGATGGAAGAAATATACTTTAATGGTCTGATCAATGGGGTTTGGATTAAAGCCATAATATTTATTAGGCAGTGGTAACAGATAATATCAGTACTACTAAAGATGTTTATACTCAGTACACCTTGATACAAAGCAATGATGCTCAGCTACTACAGGCAGCATTGCTCAATAACGCTATACTGAGAGTGCAGTTTAGCTGTCCGCTGAAACACAAAGCATACCAGATGGGAAGTTGAGTCTACACTAATGGAGTGCTACACTGGGACAAGGGCAGACCTTTTGTGCCAGCGAGCTAATGGGGAAACACATCTTCAGCATAAGAGGACCCTGGCACACACAGACATGTGCCTCTGCAGGCACAACAGCCCTTTGCTAAAATGTCATCTGTGAACCTCTGGAGTTATTTCTTAGTCACTACTAGAAGAGGAAATGAGAAAGTCTGGTTTTAGCTTTGTTGTCCCAGCTTGATCTGACACATTCAGAAAGCTTTGTGTGAGGTAGAAGTGTGGGAAGAGCTTGGTTAAAAATAAACCTATCGCCTTTTGTGAAAAAATACCACTTCAGAATAAGCCCTTTAAAGCCTCACTAAACACAGCATTCAAAGAGAGGGGAGAGCTGTGAGTCAGCCTCACCACACCTCATGAAGCAGTGCAGCATGGAAAACTGCACCCCTGGTACCATGTGATTTCCTGTGAAGCCAAGGGTCACAGCACTCTTTCTTCTTCCAAGAAACTGGTCAGGCTGCTAGTGGTGAGGATAACCTCAGTGACACGTTGATCTGCACATCTCTGTTCCACCCGAGGAGCTGGGCAAAGTCCTAGTGCCTTACCTGTGCAGCTGCCTCAGATACGCAGAGGCCAGTGAAGAGCTGCATCTGCTGTTCTTGATCCCTGAGGAGATGCACTAAAGGGCTCAGTCCGCTGGGTTTGGCTGCCGGATGAGTCAGGTTCACTTGGTGCTGCTGGTGGAACAGGCCTGCAAACCAATAGCACAGTACCATGTTTGGGTATTTTAGTCCTAAACCAGGGAGTTTTTTCCACCCTGTGAGCATTTTATGAAGCTGACTTATTCATACTGACATATTGCATACTTATTCACACATTCTCAAACTCTTAACAGCCCTGGTTCCAGCAACACATACTATGTCTGTTAACTGTCCTGCATGAACAGCCACAAAAGCAAAACCTGCATAGGAAAGCAGCAGTGTATCTGTACAACATCTGTAGCCCAGGGTGGGGGGGATGTGACATCCAACACCCCCCCCCCCCGCAGGAGGCAGCTGCTTGGTCACACAGGCCACCAGGAGCAGTGGCTGCACCATCCACTTCAGTAAAAGTGACCTGAAAATAACTGCTCTGATTTTTACCTCCAACAGGTGAAGCAATTACACAAACAATTTTTGATGAAAGCAGTGCTTGGCCAGGAAAAGGGATATCCATACTTCTGGCTGCTTCGGGAAGAGACGTAATTCTTTGTCCATAAAGCAAAGGGCACTGAAAAGAGGAATTAGAAGTGAATTAGAAGAATTAGCTGTCATCTCTAACAGAATGAAACTCTCCCACAACACTTGCAACGTTTCAGTCGCCCCACTCATCAGTTAGGGACTTTCCAACTCTGCCTGCACAATGCTGCTTATCTGACAGTGTGGCTCTTTTCACACACACACACATCTGTTTCGTCCCGGTGCCGTGCCCCCCTCCCGGCTGTACCCACTGCTGCCGGGGGCCGGGGGGTGGCAGTGGCAGGAGCAAGAGCGCAGCCCTGGGGCTGCCTCATACCTGGACTGCAGCTGCCCTCTGGTGGTGGCTCAGCCCCGAAGCGCCGCAGCTTCCCCCGCTGAAAGGGTTTCATCACCCTGCGAACGTGTTCCGAGACTGTGAGAACCACCCGACAGCTTCATCCCCCTCCAGCAATTCCAGCACCGGTCTGAGACACAGCGAGAGAAGTAACGATGCTGTACAAGGGCTGGAAGAACGTGAAGTGAACCAGGCCTCCTGCTGTGTTACAATGATCTCGCTGCTGTTGCTGTAGCACGTTGTTCTTGAGTTCATGAGCCAGTTCGGTTGTTTTCCCGAAGACAGTATATCTGATCCCAGAGCCATTCCATGAGCCTAGGAAAAAGGATTTTACAATACAAGTGTTACCACTGGCCTGGGATAAAGTTATGCACAGAGGCTTGAAGCTAATTCAGGTGTATTTTCCAACCCCCCCTCCCTGCAGCACAGAAAGGCAATGTATACAGTTGGATGCAGCACCCAGCAAGCTCTCAGCTGCAGCACAAAGCCTGGGCTGCCAAGCAGCTTTCCTAATGGGAGTAAAGCAGGGCAAGGAAAAAACATGCATAAGGAAGGTTACGTACCTGAAAATAGTGCTTTCCCAGCTGCCTTGTGAATGAATCCTTCTCCCCAGTCCTGTTTTTCTTCATTCTTCTGAGCAGTGCTCATTGACTTGCAGGATAAAAATCCCGGAGGCTGAGAGAAGAGTGTGCAATGTGCCAGCTCCCACATACACCCCCTTTTGGGAGCGGGACCCAAACTCACCCCTTCAAGTCACAGAAAGGGGGAAGGGAGATATGGTAAGGGTGGGAAGAGCCCAGCCTGTGGTTTGGAACACCCTGGGGCTCCCTGCCTGGCCAGGTGAGCAGCCATACAGAAGCATGGCCTGAGGACTCCTGTTCCTGCTCATGTGGCTGTGAGTTCCAAAATAAAACACAAAGTTTGGAACTTTACATGAATTTAGAGACTATAGAGACTTTCATGCAGTCTCACTGTGAACTTCAACTGCTTGGAAACCCCAGGGAAGTGAAAGTACAGAAAAGTGCTGTTTTATGAAGTGGCTTTCTGGCTATGTCAAAAGTACACTTCCTTCAAAAGATGGAAATGCCTGTGGTTAACACTTCAGATGAAAAAAGATATGGAAAAAGGTCACTGATTCTCACCTCCCAAAGAAATTAAAACTGGAACAGTATGATGCAAAACAAAAGATAAAAACATCCTGAAAAGTTTTGAGAGGGAGATTTAATCAGGCAGTTTTTAACAAACCCCTACAAGCACGGACCCAGACTACTTGACAAGAGCCCCTCTCAGTGCTTCTTTATGCTATTTTAGCTTAATTTTCAGGGGTAATGTAAAAGAATAGGAGCAGTTGGTCAGGGAAAAGCCCATGACAGACTGGGCAGAATGTTGACAGAAAGGAAAAAAATAGTATCACAAACCCCAGAACAGTTGCACTCCACTTTTTCCCATCTTCATCTAAGAGCTTGATCTAGCACCAGCTTTATACACTCTTACTAATACAATTACTAATTAATAGAGCTACTTGCCATGGCTACAGCACGCAAACAGCTTTTATGGATCTGGTCTAATAATATCTTTGTGCAAACGCCCAAATAACCTGCTGTTATTCCTGTTGCTGCCTGTTTCCCCATCACACAGCAGTGATTTGCTCGGGCAATGCAGATTTCACCATAGGGAACTTACCTGGGTGTTTGTGTGGATGCTTGAGTGTGATTCACATAGGCCTGTGCTGGCTACTCTTGCCCACAGCTGCACAAGACACCCATGTCCTTTCACCCAACTTGGCCAACAGGCGTAATTTGAACACATATACTAGCATGTATACGACTCAGATGGGATTAAAAACTCAAGCAGTAACCCAAGATAGTTTCAAAAGCAGCCTGGGCTTCCTCGGTGTTGGTGTGCATTGCTTGTTTCAATGCCAACCGGAGCATGGGGGTTTCTCTTTCCACTCCGACAAAGCTTGTGCTGCTCAGCCCCAACACAGCGTGTGAGTGCTGGGGAGGTCCAGGTCCTCTGGAGTGCTGGTTCCTCAGTCCTGACAAAAAAAGAAAAGCCAACCAATCAACCAAACTCCAACACTTAAAAAGCTATTTAAGGTCAAAACTATTCAGGCTCTGCTTAAACACCTTTAGAAAGTCCCTACCAAAGCACAGCTGGGAATGAGATTTTGCATTTGGAGCAGCCTGAGGTTGTGTTTCCCCAGCCATTTCTTTTGCCAGTGGTGCACCAGGTCGTTTTACTCTTTCCAAGCCATAAAGAAAATTACCACATCTGCCTCTGAAGGAGCATGCCCCATTTCCCAGCCAAGCTTTTCCCACCACAGAAAGATTGTGCTGGCCCTGGGCTGCTTTTTCCCAGACAGAAGGTGGGAAATGATGAGGAGGTACAGCCTGTTCATACACAGCTCCTGCCCAGAAATGCTGAGTGGTGTTGTGCTGCTTTCTGGGGGGATGGAGGTGGCATCTTTGGCGTTTGCTGTTTGCCTTAGCGTGGCCATTGCCTGTGAGGGCTGCATAATGCCCAAGGGGTCGCTGCTGGCCCATGAAGCATCCTGAGGACATAGTTGGGCAGAAAATAACATCACCCCAAGCTTCGTCTGGCAGCACAGCTGTGCTTGGCCCTGCTTGCAAAAGAAGCTTGTCTGCCCATGCTTCTGCATGCTCCCTTTACTGTCACCATTACAGACTACAAGACTCAAACCCACAGCTGCTCTCAGGCCACCCCCAGCCAGCAAATCCTTCCCCCCAGCAGGAGAAAATCCAGAGTGTATATTCCTTGAAATCATATTGCCAAGGGCTGGGCACAAGCATGGGGCACGGTACTAGAACCAGCTTGGCAGAATAGCTCACCAAACGAGCAGGGAAAAAGGAAAACCACGACGGGTGCCAAACGTCCTTGCCGGGCCCGGTGTCTCTGCAGAGCAGGGACCCGTCCTGCCCAGCTTCTTATACAGCTCTGCCTCTGCCTCCCCTGCCCACCCTGCTCGGACCAGTCACTGCTACTGATGTCCCAGCCATGCAGCCGATGGTGTGCCAGTCTGCAGGCATTTACTACCCGGCAGACTAGGCGTGCTCTGCTGCTGCAGACTGCCGCAGCTATTTCAGCAGGCAGCTCCTGTGCCGAGCCCACAGCACCTCCACCAGAGCGGTGCTGCACGACCACTCGCTGCTCTTCCACTTTTCCGTTCTTTTCCCATTTCTATCTTGCCCCTCCTGATGAGCCCCGTCTCCCAGCACGCCGGAGCCGGGCGAGAAGACTGACACGATTTTTCCAAAGCCCCCGGCTAGTTCTGGGACCCCGCAGCACAGGACTCCGCCAGCTCCTGCCCCGGCAGGCCGGTCAGGCAGCAGCAGCTGCTCCCCCAGAGACGGGGAGAACAATAAGAAATACCAGATCTGCCGCAGGAATGCGGGAGATACCGTGGCGGGGGGCCCTGGTGAGTCTGGGCAGGATTTGCTGCTCACGGCTTAGACGGAGCGTAGAGATTGCCACTTCGACCGCCCTGTCGTCGGGCCGGGGTGACTTGGGGGATGCTTCGTGTGTTGCCCCGGCGTGGCCCCCGCCGGGCGTCGGACGGCAGATGGCAGCCGGACACCGCCGCACGGCTCTCAGGCTGCTCAGCGGGCGGCAGGCTGTAATTAATCACATCTGAGGATCCTGTTTGGAAAGGCGGATTCACACAGATGCGGCGCTACCCGGGGTTTTTACAGCTGAGCTGGTAGCATGCTTGGAGCTGCGTCACCTGTGTACGTGCAGCAGCACACTGCTACTGCAGGAGGGAATACCCACTCGTCCTTTGCAAGGAAGACACACGTAACACCCAACCAAACCCTTTTCTTAGGGTTTGGGTGACTTACCTTGCCAAAGAAAAGTAAAAAAATACGAGGATCAAGTTGACTACAAAGGAGAAGGCTGTCAGCACACCCAGTCATTACAGCTTGGTGGGCTTCCACCTGCCTGCAAAGGCTGAGCAGCAGCGATGCATCCCATCCCCTCCTCTGCTCTGGGCATGCTGGTTACCCTGATTTATTCAGGTGACTGAAACCAGGGCCCGCACCCATAGCTGCAAAGGCCTGACGCTAATCTGAGAGTCATACAGTTGCTCTGTTGGGTAACATTTTTCCTCAACAAATGATGAACTTTAATCCAATTTTGAAATGTAGGGAAGGCTAAGTGAGATTACATTAGCTCAACTGCTCGTGTCATAAACTCTTGAGAAGTGGGATTGGAGGTTTTTTACTCTAGAAACCTTTTGCTGGCTCACAAAATCCCTGTTTTCATCTTAGCTCAGACACCAAAAGGGGGAGTTTTCAACTTCCAAAAATAAATCAAAGACATCACAATGCCTGCAGGGTATTTATTTCTCCATAGGAACATGAACCTGGTGGTTCAGTTCAAGAGAGACTAAGCTAACTCTCACATTTTCTACATTCCTCCTGTTCCTGATATATCAAGATCGACAGGTTTGAACTGTTGTTTTAATGAAAACCTACTACTCCTGAGAGGGTTTCCTGTTCTAGAAGGATGATATTTCAGAGCTACAAAATTCCAAACAATTTTACTTGCTATCACCTTTGCCAGGTCCCTCAACCTCCTTATGCCTCAGCTGCTCATTCATGAAATGTGAGTGATATTTACCCATTAAAAAAGCTCACAAACATCTGCAAAATACTTAGCTATTCCCTAAAAAGAGAATTTTTTAAGCAATACCATGATAAACTGCAATCTGTGTCCACAAGGTGCAAATCAGAGATTGCTGCATGAGGCCGTGGAAAGGGCCATGTGTACCAGGGAAACTCCTGCATGACCAGAGTCCTCTGGCACTGCTCCCTACCAGCCCCTCACAGAATCACCTTTAGCTCCTCCACCTTTATGCCTGATCCCTGGCAGCCCGAAAACCTCCTGTGAGCTCTTGGGTAACAACCACAAATTGAAGCAGCCTTTAGCTCTCTAATTAACTGGAGCTAAACCACCACATAGCTACCCGCAAAGTGTCAGGAAAATTAAGCCAGTAGTCATAAAGCCATACCATGCTCCAGCCAAGCCTTCCTTCATCATCTTTAATTCAGGCTGCTCAATCAATCCCAGGTAGGTTTTCCCCTCCCTTGTGCATGTGGAGACTCAGAAAGATCCTGGATTAAATCTAAACGTGACCTGGACATTGCATCTCTAGACAATTTTCAGAGCTTAAAGCTCTGCAACTCTGAGCAACAAGTTTTGCAGGTAGGTGCAAATCACTTGTTGAAAGACTTGACTATTTGTGCTAAACTTGCATGTACAAGAGGATGCCTGGAAAACGTTTTTGGTCTTGGAAACTGGTCCTCATTTGGTTAATTCTGCAATCCAAAATGTTTTCTTCACTGTTTTCTTTCTTGTCTACTAACGGCAATTAGGAGTTTCCAACTGTTTTAACAATTTAGAAGCTCTAATACATAAAAACACTTTCTTATATTACAAAAGTTTCTCTGAATTGTAAAATGCATTACAAAGGGGAGGGAGCCAGTCCCTCACACAGTGCTTGAGCTGCTATCCTGGCAGAAAATGACCACTGGCAGCTTGCAAGGCATGGAAAAAGACTTATCACCGAGATCCTGGAAACACAGTCAAAGCTGCCTTCACTGGGCAGATCAGCACTGATTTCTCAGTGCTAGCCCCTGGAGGTACAGGTCTGCTGACGTCAGGGCTGTCGCTGTTATTGCAGGGCTTACAGCCCTTAAAACATTTTATCTGCAAGCCCTAGTCCAGCCCACTGCACAGAAAAGCTCTTCAGACACTTGATAGGGATGGCTGGGACATAAGAATGTTGAGTGCTCTTGACGCCTTCCCACTCACCTGCTCCAACTGTGTAGCTGAATGTTTTAGGGGTCTCTGAAACACGCATTTTGAGAAGTCAGTTACTGTCCTGCTTGATTTGGAAATTCTCTTGGAACATTGCTGCTTTCCTGCCTGAGCTCCTCTTTTAAAGCCAGGTTTTCTTCCTATAAAAAAAGACAAGACAGCAAAGTTCAGGAAAGCACTTACCAGATATGCAAAAGCACACAGGTGCAACACAAAGGAATGCAAAATGCTCAGGATTATATGCCTACTAGGAAAATGGGAAAGTCACCAATGATTTTCAAAGCTAGACTCTCACTTTTCTTCCTGGCTATTGTTTTGGGGAGGCTTTAAGATTCCTTTTATCAGGAAATGGTTCCTGATAATTTATAACAGAAATAAAACTGCTTTTATCCCTTTGCATTTCAGGAAGAAGAAGCACTTCAGATGCTGCTTACTGAGTCCTGCTCAAGGGCAGGAGTAATTATATTTTTGGGGGGTTAGGAGGAGCTGAGACATACCAGCTTGCTGGAAATGCTGGATCAGAGCCAACAGCTATGATGAACCAGCCTTGCATGGTGTCTGCTGGTGGTGGGATGTCCCATCACTGCCCCAGAGAGCTGCCAATAAGCTGTTTCGCCTTCTGGTGCAGCAGCACAAAGCTGCATGTGGACTCATTTTCTGTTTTCCCGTGTTCTGCAATGCAGACATCCCTCGGGGTCCCAAAGTCACAGGATGAAAAACTCATCCTTCCTTTTGGCCCGGATCCTGACTAGACATGTGCACACGCTTAACACTGAGCATGTGAGTAGCAACACTGATCTCTGTGGAGCAATCCACATGCTTGAGCCTCTGCACATTTGGGAGCGGGGGAGAGAAGGACACTTGGTTCTTTGGTTGCCTGTTTTACATACCACTGGTGGAGATCCCACCCAAGAGAGAGCTGTGCAGCAGCATGGCGCTAAACTATACAGCTATTTTTATTTCCATCACTTGTGGCCTTGCTGAGACCTGCTACGAATTACCTGGGATATTACACCCCAGACGAGTCGAAACAACAGGTCTTGCTGCAGACTGTGTTTAGTGGGATGATTTAGTTACTGCTTTCCCCCACCCCGTCTTCTTCCTTATTCCCATTAGTGACACGCTGGCTGAAGAGAAAAGTTATTCATGCTCTAGAAATGTAATATTTACTCAAAACAATTTTTATTTGGCTTGGCTTTCTCCCAGTGCCATAAAGTGATAGCCAACCCCAAGTGCTTACATAGACAACATGTGCATCTGAGTCATATTTATGATCCCAGTTATAAAAAGCACACAGTCTTGTTGTTTGGTGCAATAGGATGGGACTGGAGGCATCAGCACGTCTTGAGCATAGCCTGTCTCTGGAATCTGCAGAAATTTGCCATGCTCCAAATTTAGAACTTGTGGGTGGAAGCTCAGGCAGGAGCCAACTTTTTATACCATTACATCACAGGAATTGAGGGCTTCGTGCCAAAGGATCCAAGGAAATTAATAAAGAGCAGAGGCTGTCCAGCTGTTTGAATTTAAAGTCATGGCAGAGAGGTAATTATTAATAAAGTGGATTTATTCAGAACATAGTAATCTCATTGCTTAAATTGAACATATCCCCTCTCTTTACTGCAGCTTACTATGCTGTTGGAACTTGTAAAGATAATAGCAGGGAATTAACATCTGTAAGAGATAGGCCCTGTGAAGCTGAGATTGTTCTTGATAGAGGACACACTTCAGGGATAACTTTCCAGCTAAGTAACTCTCAGCAAGCGCACGCGTTTGCCAGTGGCATCACCGCTCCCCTGGCCGGAGGAGGTGACTGGAACGTGGCATGCATTTTTCCATCTAAAACACACAAGATGTCAAGTGGACAGCGATCAAAGCTGCATCCAGCAATTCAATTTGTTTGACCTCTCTGCACTGGGACAGCCAGTGTAAGCTCAAATGTCACAGCCTCCTGGGAGCTGACAGCAAAGCATTGGGGCCTGTTACCAAGAGGCATGGGGTGATCCAGCCAACCTTACAGCCAGTTTGGGAGGCTGTGGCATGGCTTAGGGCAGTGTCAGTGCTGTGGTGGGGCTGTTACCTGTACCTGTTATGGTTATGCCCTGACAGTTTATGGAGTCCAGATATGCTAGATGCTGCTTTCTGCACCTCAAAGAAACAGCACACAAGGGGCACCTTCCTAGCTCTAAGTATGAGCCTGCAGCCCCCAGCAGAGCAGATCCTACAAAATAAAGACGTGGGTCTGCACACAGGAAGGGGTCATGGGGCCTAGGTGCTGAGACTGTATGCTTGGGAGCTGAAGGGCTGAACTCAGACTCGGCACAAAACATACAGCAGTGTCTTTGGAAAAGGGGGTTCCCCAATGCTTAAACCACAGAAATGTTGGTATGCAGCTTCACAGATTTACAGCTTATACTCCAGTCAAGGGTATGCAAAAAGCTATGAATAATTCAAAATTTAGCTCTGGTTTCGCTAGGAAGTGCCCAATTTCCATTGTACAGATAAACCATATGAGGTGGGAAACAACTAAAAGGTATTCACTGGAGCAATATTGTCAGCAAACCAAACATTGGAGCTCCCAAAGAGATATTCCTGCACCCACAGATATCATGTCATGCTTGCAGATATATTTCTTACAGAGGCACATACTAAATAGCCTCACGCATCCACACATCATCAGGACTGGCACAGCAAAGACTGGGACCTACAGTTCCCAACATCCCCAGTTTTGGTCTAGGCAGCCACACATACACATCATCCCTTTCTCCAGGGAGAGCAGATAAAAAATAAAACCAAACTAAACCCAACCCCCAAAACCACTTCAACCGCATGTCCACAGGGTGACAATTTCCACAATAAGAAGATGACAGTTACTGGCAGGGAAAAGTCATGGATAAATAGCAGAAATTAAGTCTTCATTTCTTAAGCGTGATGTTTTCACCTGCAACACAAGCCTGTGTATGCAGGGGGTGTTACAAGACTTTAGACTGCTCTGCCTTCAAAAGACTCTATTACTAGATAAACTTCTTGTATTTTACTGAGAAAAATATGATGCCAACTGTTCTTTTCTGCCAGAGAACCCACTGAGACCTCCTGACCCTGCTCAAGCACAATGTTTCAAAGCTATGTATTTTTTTTTTTCCCAGCACGTAGCTGATCATGCTGGACTGTGTATTTTATTTTTGTGAATAGCTATGGGCATCTAAAGATTAAAAAACCTCAGGTTTATTAAACATCCCATTTATAGTTACGAGATTTCCTATAGAATGAATGACTCACAGAGGTAACCTGAGGTGCTGCAGTGGGTGAGGAGAGCCTTCTACTGCTGATTCACTGTGAGAGGTGTGAGACGTCTTTCTGGGAACCTGGAACTGGACTGGCTCCTGGGGCCACCTTGTCCACATGGCTGCATGCTGAAAGCATCTGACTCGGCTCTGAAGCATTCTTCCAATTCATCAAACAATGGCTTGAAGAGATCTTGAGGAAGGACAATACAGGCTTATTCCCTGACTGCTAAAAATACCTGCAATAAGGGACTTAAATGGAGAAATGGACTTTAGTAATTGGATACCTTGAAGATAAATGTATTTAAAAAAACTATTATCAGACAGAAAGAAGCCCTAAAACTATCACCAGATATTTGCCATGTTAAAAAGACAAAAGACTCTATATTTTCTACTTGAGTGTCTCAACATAAGTTCAGTTTGGGGAGTGAAGCAGCTATTTTACCTGAAGTCTCATGCTGTTACTCCACGGGTTTTCAATGCATGCTCCATCTTGCGCTAGAGTGTGTCTGCAACTGCATGCCTCTGCTCTGCTGACATGTGGGTAGAAGGTGGAAGAAAAAGGTCAGCAAGATGAGCAGTCTTAAGGGTACCATCATGCACTCCAGAAGCTGGAATGCCAGAGCCAAACAGTGGATACTCACTGTTCTCAGCCCTTCCTTTCAGATATTGCAGGATAGTAACCTCACTTCCTGGAGCATTGTGCTGGGCAAATAATTGTGATAAGCAAGTGATTCTATGGAAATAGATGAAACACTTCAAGCTATAACCCAACAAGTTCCTAACCCATGGCAAATCTCTAAGTCTCTTCCAGCTGAAGTCAGCAGCAATGCCTCCCACCCCATTTACAGTCATTAGAAATGCAGCAAGTATTTAACAGTTTGGAGACTTTGCCCATTCTTACAACCAGGCAAGAGTCAGATTTCGAAAATGCTATTTATGCTGCATAGAAACTTCCCAGAAGTCCCTTTGTCTCTAGCAGACAATCCCTTATTTCACTACTAGTTCTAGATGCAGCCAATCATCATCCTATTTAAAAGTTGTTCTCTTGGCCATCATCTTCCATCAATGGTAACAATAAATACACTTGATCAGTTAACTTACCTTCCACAGTCACAAAGCTAGACTAATGAGCTGTTTTATCTTCTGGCATGCAGCTTGTAAACCAACTCAAACCAGTAGCACAGGAATTAATACTAATATATAAAATATGAGAAGGTGGGTTTGTGGCTTCTTGTTCTGACTATTTTCCACGAGGTTCTTAAAAGTCTCAAACCCTGAAATTAAGGAACCTTAGTGGTGCCTTATTTCCCAGCAGTGTCTTTAAAAGATGAGTCATCCTGAAAGCATGGAAAGTATTCGAGTCATTGCTTTGATGTCCTTAATAGTAATTTGTGATGGACTTGAAAGTGCTGTTATTTCCTTTTGGAATGGCAGTCTGACATAACTGGTGCTGTTATACAACAGAGCGAGCAAACGGCAATACACATGCTAACCCAGCAGCAGGCTGAGGAACTTCTCCTCCTAATCAAGTTTATAGCTGGATGCTAATAGACTTCGCAAACAAACACTCATGTTTGTTATAACAGAATGAACAGAATGTACCACAGAGAATGTGACTCACTTTTCCATAGGATGCCTGTCTATTCTCCCAGTTTGAATAATGAAATATTGCACCTCTCACAGTTTGTTTTACAAAGTTTCAGTGAGTTCATCCCAACGAGCTGTAGGCCTGCCACATAAAAATTGATTCATTTGCTTTGTGAAAATAAGCGTGCTTTTTGACAGGACACTCTGCTCTAGGTCCTACTAAATCAGCTGGAGAGGCTAGATTCACTCACAGGTGGTTTTAGTCTTGAGTGCTTTTTGAAAATGAAAATATGCAGTCAGCTTCAGCAGCAGGTCGGCCGTTTTCCCTTGGGTGACAGGCTGTCCTGCTGCATTCAAAGTATTCTTCTTCCTTCTCAGTACAGAGTTTGTCTTTTAAACTGGGTCTTTGAAACCATTACTTTCTGTAAGACAACTGTTTGGTTTAAAGCATAGTTTTGGAAAGGGGCATTTAAGAAATTATTATGGTTTTATTTCAAAACATTCGAAACCAGACCAAACCAAAGAAGCTGCCTATTAACTCACAGGAAATTCTGATTAAAGTAGGTGTCCTTATAGGACCCTCCTGCAAGAAATTCAAATGAAGAGAAGGGGAGGGAAAGAGGTTTTTAAGTAAACAAGTGAGAAGAGCCAGGGAAAACAAGAGCAATGAGCAGAGTCTCAGGTGGCCAACTTGGCAGAGCGGGGCGTGAGGGAAGGAAGAGGCTGTGGGACAACGAACTGCTGGCATTTTACAGTAGTCAGGGAGTCTCCAGAGTTTTGGACTTTAACCACAAGTTGCTTAACAGTACTGTATGCTCCTTTTCTTTCACATCCAGCCCCAGTCATGTGGGTAAATTGCCCTTTGAGTCAAGAGGGTGGACGCAGGTGCACGAGTGGTGTTGTGGATGGTGCTGTTTGAGAGGAGGAGGAGGTCCAGCAGAGGGGATGTTTCACTGCCCCGAGAAATCATAGGAGTCATGATGAGAAAAAACAGCTCCTGGCTCAGGTCTTGGTCCTTGGAGAGAGAGGGCTGGTGAGTAAATAACAAGTGAGGGACTGAGTGACTGTCCTGTAGACAGGGAGAGTTGTAGCTAGAAGAAAATTGTTGGGTTTATTTGTTTCTTTTTTTTGTCTTTTTCCTGGAGCCAGTGGAGGTCAAGTGCCAGAAGAGAATGATGACATGGGAGAAATGGTGTGTTTGTAACTTCCCAGCAATGGATGCAGGAGAGCGGAGGATTCACTAGCAAAGAGGGAGATGTAAGCTGGCACTTCAGACATCAACTTGTTGCTGTGGCTATCTACCAAACATTGACAGTTACTGTGAAAAACATACTTGATGCATGTTTGTAATGGAGATTAACCTTGGCTAAGACTCTGCAAGTTATAAAACCATTTCAAGTTAAGAAATTAAATACTCCCCAGGTTAAAGATTGCTCAGGTTATATCTCATCCTTACGAGAATTTCTAGCATGGACCTGCAAACCTGAAAGTTATTTAAGCATCCTTTTGCAGCCTGAAATGCTAGCTGCAATAATGGAGAAACTAACTGAATGACAGAAAAGCAAACCCTGAAATAGTTACCATCAACACCAGAAGGCTGGGGGTGTGTTATCCTGTGGTTTTCTGTGCTCAGTAGTGATGTGTCATTATAAAGAGCTTATATTTAATGGCTGAACAATGCCGTGCATGGTGTCACCTTCCCAAGGGCTAACTGTGCAACAGCTTCTCCAAACTGCTGAATTTCCACTGCTGAAGCAGTTCATTAAAAAAGAATCCTTATACAGCTGGGAATTATAAAACTGTGCAAGAGGCTGTGATGCCAAGGACCTTCATTTAGAGGCACACCTATGTTTCTAGTGTTTTGGAAACTGGGCCTTTCCAAAAAGTCTTTCTATAGATGCTAAAGCAAGAATGAATCTGGCCACAGTCCATTCACCATGAGTGATTGTATCTTAAAGAGACATTCCCTCTCATTAAAATTTCTAATTCTTCACATGTTTCTGGTTAAAAAACAAAACACAAAAGAACCAAACCTTGTGCCTATGTCAGTGTCTTAGCTGTATAAATTTAAACATTCCATTGTAAGCTAAGATTATCTTGCCTCTTGCCCACTGAGACATGTGGGTTTGGCTTTATGAGACTCCATAACTGGCCTGCTTGAACTCTGTCCAGCAAGTTTTCATCTAAATTGATTAGGACTTGGAACGTTATTTTCTTGGACAAATTGTGTTCTAATGAAGAGAACACTCCCTCACAGCTGTCCTGCCAGAAAGCCAAGATTTTTTCTGTCTAGAAATCATCCCAAAGTGACCCTTAGATAAAGTTCAGAATCCATTTTCATTTTTTAATTAAGAAAAGGTTTGCTTAACTCCATTCCACACATTTCAGCGCTAAGCAGCTGACATACGATTGCCCCTAAAAATTTATTTTAAGGAATTTGGTTGTGATGTCAGATCTGCCACAGACAATACATTTCTAAACACACTGTTTACATTAATGCAAAGCATAAAGACTGCTTCAGCGGGAGAAGTCTCTCACCCAGATACCTGTAGATTGCATACAGAGCAAACTCAAGGCTCTGTTCTCCACACAATTAATTTAAACATTAATGAAGACAAACAGGGAACAACGCTCTAAAGCCTTACCCAGGCACCAGGAATTTCTATGATGCCTTTCCCTAGGAACAAATCTGGCCACCCAGCTGGTTGCTTCATCAGCTCACCTTCAAGTCCAAGAGTGGACTGGCTGGAAAATCCTGTCCTTAATTAATGCTGGCCAAATGAAAGAAGGCATTTCTCCTCAAAAAAGGGCCCTGGTCATTCTAATGTAAGAGCCTACATTCTAATGTAAGGTCAGGATTGACACACCTTTTCTTTTTAGTATTATGCTCCATAGTTCTCCCAGATGTCCCAGCTGGAAACCTTGATAAATGCTTCTGTTATGATTAGCCTATCTGGAATTTTTATTCTATGACCATTCCCATGGTACACAAGGACGATTTCATTCAATCCAGAATACCCAGTGGACATCCACGATTACATAATTTTGCTTATCTTGTAGCAAGAGTATTTCTAGGAACCAGGAGTACAATTTGAGGCAAGATCAGATACTTTCTAGTCTTGCAAAAGATGGTTCTGACCCATGCACCTATGTGGCAATAATATGCCTTCAGCATGGTTTCAGGATTTCTCTGGCATGTGGCACTCAGAATCAAAGATGTTTGTTCACGGAAATTCAAAAGAAAGGTCTTTCAAGGAACGTGACTTCCCAACCCTTTAAATATCAGCTATATCTTCAACAAGACAGGAAACTGAGGCAAAGTCACTCAATGTTGAATGGAATGTGAATCTTTCAACTACTAACAATGCTTATAGAAGAAAAGCAAATCCCAAGAAATTGCTCTGCTACAGAAGTAATTAGCATTGTGGTATTGCTTGTGGAAAACAGGTCTGACAGTAAGAATGGGAAACTTCCTTTGCTCTCAACAGACTCTGCTTGCTCATACTTGCAAGGCACATTGAGCTGCAGAAATTTACCTGAAATCCCACATAGAAAGATGATAGCTGCTGCAGTTATTCTCCAATGCCTTCACTGAAAGCTGGTCCAGTCAAATTAACATGGTTAGTCAACTGCATGATTAGATAAGCTTATGCTGCTTTGGCAGACAGATTCAGATGGGAAAATATCACAGAACTTGGCTAGAGGCCATGTCATCTTTGCCTATGGACTAAGAAAACTGCTTACATTTGCAGCCATTGCTTTGAGCCCATTGTGGGTTGTTTTTTTCCTTCCTATGTGCTCTTAAACCAACTCATTGGAACCTAAATATAATGACAGGGAATGAACAGGAACAAGATTTGCTACTGCTTTATTGCACTGTATTCTGCAGCCAGCTATTGTCTGGAAATGTGGTTATAATGGGCAATTTATACAGCATTAAACCCTCCTGAAAGCACATACAGAAACTGTGATATAATCATGCTTGGAGCGGTTATCCTTGAACACAAGCATGGGTTCAGTACTCAGTGGAGAGTGGCAAGCAAAGCTATGGGCCCAAGGCAAAACAATGACCAGATGCCAAGAAACATCCTTGTTAGCCTTTGCCAGAGTTTGTATTTTTAGAGTCATTGTGCAGTTTAATTAAGCTGGTAACATTCAGATGAGAAAGTGGAAAAAAATGTGAATGCATAGGGAGATGAAATGCTAAAGCACTGAAAGATGTCACCTCCTCTGTGAAATGCTTACATTGTGAAATAGGAAGAGAAGACAGAACAAGTCATTTCAGGATACATCTGGAGTGAGAGATAAGACCAGAAGATTACAATCTTCTAGTAGTCTTCCACAAAACCTATTTATTTGCATTCTATATCATGAGGGCTGATTCTGAACACAAATCAACATGACGCTAAACGGAGAACAGACAAGATGATGAACTGCAGTCTAAGAAATAGGATTTTATTACATTGTGGCACTTTCGAGACCCTGAGAACTTGATCCACATGTTTCCTGAAGATACTAACAACACTCACAAGAGCTGAAGGTTTGATCAAGCCTAAGTCATCACAGAGTGATGAACTCTGAGATCAAGGATGTAAATGGGATTAAGAAAGCAGCAGAGAGTGAGCGCAGAATTCAAGTCAACCTTTGTGACCACCCTTGGTGATCCCTGTGTGGTACCAAGTTGATTACACAGGCTTTAAGTCTTTTTCAGTTGTATTCCAGCTTGTTATACACACTAAACTCCTCTCCCTGTTTGTCTGTTCCGCAGTGCTGGATGTGAGTAATTTTGTGAAATTTAATGAACCTTTTAAGCATAAAGCCAAAGCTGTTTAGATAGAGACAGACAAACTGCATTGTCCCCTGGGGAGAAGCCCAGGAGGCTGAAGTTGCAAAAATCACATGAGTATTTCCTGCCTTCACCTCAGGTAACAACTCCTTTGGTGGGTCTCGAATTGCAGGTATCGAAATGAGAGAAAGAAGAGATTTACTACCAGTACTTTTGCCCCTCATCCATGCAGAAAACAGAGGACTTTGCCCTAGCTTGTGCTCCTTCTCACGTGTGGCTGCCCTTGTCTTGCTGCATGACTCAAAGGCTGGCATGCAAGCAGTCCCCTCTGTGCATAGGCAGACAGGTAGGAGACTGACAGCAAGACCAGACATTACATTACCTTTAACTCTTACGTACCGAGTAATTAATCAGCACCCATTTCACAGAAGTCATGTGGACTGCCAGCATCTCGGAGCAGCCCTGGCTTAGCGGTCTACTTGCATGTTGAGTTTCTACTGTGTTTAAATGACAGATTTGCACAGGGATTTGGTCTCCAAATGAAAAAAAAGAGGGAAAAGTGCTGAATACCAAATACAAGCTCTTGGTAGTCAGTGTTTTGCAAAATCCATCCTTGTTGAAGGACTGCAGCAATACCCTCTGCTGCCAAATGGGGGACATACAGGTTACAGGAAAGGCACACTTGAACTCCCTGTAGCCAATACACAGTATTGTGGGGAATGAGCCAAAATGTCAACGCTAAGGGATTAAAACACGGAACCAAAGGGAGATGGGAGTGGAGTAGAAAGATCAGACTTATGGACAAATTAATGAACTGGCAGTACTGGGAAACTGGAACAAGCTGTCAGAACTTCATCTCTTACAAGGGATAAAGAAAAAAAAATCATAATTTCTGATGCTTTTGATAGAGTTATGCAAGACTGATATTGTTCACGCTGATTTAATTAAGACTCTGTCAGCACTTTCAAGCTTAATTGGCCTGGTATTTTACATTTATAGAAATCAGTTATAAAACCGTGTTCTACACTAAAAATCAGTATTCTATAAATGGTCCCAGTCCTAGAAGGGTCACCTTTCTGGCACAGCAAGCTCTTGAGAGCATCCCACTTATGTATTAAGATATCTGTAGCTGAAAAGATTACAAGCTCATGCCGTACTCCTTGCCCCCAGAGACCTCTCCTTGCAGTTTGTGGGAATCTGGGGTGTCAATGGAATGCAGAGTCAAGCTTCCTGGCAGCATCCCATCATGGAAATTATTTCACAGAGAATTAATCCCCAATTCTGACACTTCTTGTCATGTTAGATTCAAATCTCTGCATTTGCTGAGCTGTAATGAGCATGGAAAGGCAAGGACTAGACAGTGGACTTGCACCACTTGTGAACATTATGGTTTCTGGGCTGGTTAGTAACAGAAGCAGTTCTCTATATAGAGAAAGCAGCTGCTCTGGATGTCAGCAACAGCCCATGGGTAGAGTATACCACAAACCTCAGCTACCGTCATGCACAGCCCCATTCATCAGGTCCATCACAGCTCTAGCACTAACTTCTGAAGCTGTGGGACATGCCTTTCTTCTTGCCTTAGTGGCCAGCCTGGAGTCACCAGTGAAATCAGTCTCTAGGGGTCTGCCTCAAGGAGTACTATAGATAAGTTTCAAATAGAGGCAGCAAAATTCATATCAATGAGAACAAACAACTAACTCCCAGAAAATCCCATGTTCTGTAATTGTTATTGCTTCATCAGTGACAGGAAAGAGCAGTATTTTAAAATAGAAGGTCACTTAATTCAATTTCCCTTAAGGCGCAGAAAATAAGCTTCCATGAAGTGGTAGCAATTGTTCAACAATAACATGCTCTCCTGACTGAAAACTGGGTTAGGAATTTGTATTGTATTTTAACAAAACATAATTCCTAGCCCAGTTTCCTCCTCCTTGAGATAACCAGGAAGATTCTACTTCAGTGATTACTGAGTTATACTACAGGGGTCAGTTGGTATGTAACCAATGTCCAGCTTCTCCACATACCTACTTACTGGTGGATCCACTCTATGGCTTTAGCCACACAAACTCATTGAAGGAGTTGGCTGCTTAAATACCTTTGTAGATGTGCATCCTTATCCTCTGTGCTGAGACTCAAGGTTCAAAACCACATCAGCTCAGGTGAGGTCAGCTGTTCACAGGACTCACATCCTTGTCTTTCCTGTGTTACAGGGCACGCAGAAATATAAATCTTGGAGTACTAAAAAAAGGGAAAGAAAGGAACACTCAAAAACCACATTTCAATGAGGTTTTTTTACAAATTTTACAATGATTTTTTTTACACGTTTTACCTCTTTCTGATAATATGGAAAGTGTTAAGAACCAAGAGTCATGTATTTACGTGTGAAATATCTTTCTGAAAGTTTGTCATAAATGTGGCTCACACCACAGAGATGGCCACATTTTCCAAGTTTGTGCAGCAGGAAGAATATTTCCTAGGGAATAAGGTCAAAATATTAGTATTCAACTGAATCAGTATGGGCCAAATTAATGAAGTTATTACTCCATCATAGACTTCTACACGTGAAACCTGAGAAAGCGTTTGTATCAACAGCACATCAATCCATGGTGCTGGTCAAAGGAACAAAAAAAATGACCTTCAGTTTCAAAGCTTCATTTAACTTTGGCACAGAAAGGTTAACTTTTGTTTAAGTAATGCTTCTGAACAGATAATGTTAATTAAATGTTTGCATTCAAATCTTATTACGCAGTGAAATAGATTTGCTTTCTATACAAACACTGCACATCCGGTACAGAACAGAAAATTGCAGGGGGGGCCAGACACTAATAAGTAATAATTCAATCCCATGGACCTTTTCAAAGCTAAAAGCAAGGAGAGGGGAAATGTTTGCCTTCTCCCAACTCTGTGTACATCTGTCTCTAAGTTTCTTTTCATTCTCCAGGGATTTACAAAATTGTATTTTTTAATATTCATTTTTCTTCTACTCTAATGCTGCTTAAAACTCCTCCAAGCCTAAGAATGATGTAGCCACTGAACACAAATTATATCAGTAAAACAGAATCTTGTAGCAGAACTTGGTAAGTCAAATGCCAAGTTAGCCCTGATATGAAGCAAAGACGCTAAATCATCCATCCAGACGGGAAATGTTGACAGTCCCTTAACTGTAGTGGTTTTAGTTGCAATACAGAGAGGTGCACAATTTGGCTTTGTTAAGCAGACATCATGGAACTATTTATTCTGTCCACAAGTTGAACGGGAAGTTTATTAAACTTGCATATTGCTGAACATATCACCTGCTGCTGTGTTTCATATCGGAATGCAAAATTGGATGGTCCGTTTCTGTACTGACGTAATGTACTGCCATGCGGAGGATTTCTCTTCCAGCCTAAGACCTATTTCTTTGACCCCAGGAGCACATTGGATGTTGTGCATCCAATTCCTGACAGGAATGCTTCATTTTGCTCTTGAGCAACCACTTCTGAGCAAGCCAGGAGCAGAATCCAGCTTTTCTTGGCTGGGAGAATTGGGATGTCCCAAAATGGGGTTTTTTAACAGATGAGTGAAAAAGCAGAGAGCCCAGAGGACCATCCATCTCCAAAGAAAATCATACAAATCAACAAGGAAAAATTCCTCTTTTTAAGTTGGACTTTCTATGATGGTAAAACAGCTGTGTGCTGTTGGGCTTAGCTCTGCTCCAGCATACCCCTGAATATCCATTTGACTGTCTCAACAAAGGCCCCAGGGACAGAGCAAGGCTCCTGGGTCTACCTCTGACAGATGCGAAAACAAATCAACTTTAAGCGTGCCCTAGATTTCTTGTGGGAGACTGTCATGATTGGACAACTCCTCTTTGCAGCAGACCTTCCTGCCACAGCAGCATACCATCACTCTCCCTCCCGTGGGCTGGACACTTCCCTTCTGTCAGGCTTGGCAAGGCTGCGGCTTCCTCCCCTGCCAAAGAGGAGGGTTGCAGCCAGCACGACTGCTGGGGACATGCTTGTTGCTGCCACCAATGCATGTGCTTTGGCAGGCTGTAAACATGGTGCTTCTTCCTATGCAGGAGAGCTCTTACCTTCCCCCAGGATGTGAAGTTCTGGTGCAGGATGTTAGTGAAGTGCAGGCGGGTGGTTGGGAGTACAGCATTATATCTGCCTGAAGGCCCCATAAGGAAGAAAATGGGAGTGATGACCAAGCTTTTCAGACTTCACCTGCTGAACCACTAAGTTCCCCTGCAAATGCATCAGAGAGAACAAGAATTCTGGATTCATTGGAGCAAGTCCAGAGGATGGCCACAAAGATCATCAGAGGGGCTGGAGCACCTCTCCTATGAAGACAGGCTGAAAGAGTCAGGCATGTTCAGCAAGGAGAAGAGAAGGTTCTGGTGAGACCTTAGAGTGGCCTTCCAGTACCTAAAGGGGACCAACAAGAAATTCGTAAGGGTACTTAGGGACAGGACAAGGGGAAATGGTTATAAGCTGAAAGAGAGTAGATTTAGGTTAGGTACAAGGAAGAAATTAGTCACTATGAGGGTGGTGAGCACTGGAACAGGTTGCTCTGAGAAGCTCTGGGTGCCCCATCCCTGGCAGTGCTCAAGGCCAGGTTGAACAGGTCTTGAGGCAACCTACTCTAGTGGAAGGTATCCATGCCCGTGGCAG
>JAVHNF010067824.1:26776-40417 GCA_034783455.1 Micropsitta finschii | reverse complement strand
GCAGGTGGTCCACCAGCTTCTCTTCTACCTCACCCCCTACTTGCAGCATTTATTCAAGAAAAACTGATTTTCTTTTTCTTTTTGTTTGATTGTTTTGGTTTTTTTATTAATCTACTAGTGTATTTTAAATCTAATGTAAAAATGCATTTTTACATTAAATCCTGAATTGTGACAGAAAGCAAAGTTTTCCAACGTTTTTGCAATGGAATCTGAGCGGGAAAGGCTTCAGGTCACCTCACGCTTTTTCAATTTTTACCAAAAATTTATTTTACTTTAATGAATGTAAAGCAGAGTTTATTTGGAAATGAAAATAATGGAAGCTGCATGAATATCAGAAGGCACTCTGAAAATTAATCTAAGTCTAGGATTTTATTTATATCTAAGTCTGCAGCTATTTTTTAGACTGCATTGTAGTTTCTATGGTTGATATATATTATTTTGTCATTCAAGGTAATGACTTCGGTAATGTCAACAGCTGACAGTCTAGAAGTATGAATGTTTCTGAGTGCAAATCACCGTGGACTTTCAGATCATATCCCAGTTATGCTTTTGTATTGGTGCTTTTAGCCTTAAAGAAAACATTTCATTAGATATCTTGGGGTACTTTTTGTTTCAAATGCCTTTGTGTTTCTGTGACTACTAGTGCAGAAATTACTTCTCTAGGACAGCTCTGATGGAGAGAAAACTAGTGTCTCTGTCCTGTTTTATCTTTTACGTTTGGTTTCCAGGGTTCTCTGTTCTGCTAAAGTTTGTTTCCCACAACTTGGAAGCCATAAGTCCCACAGGACTTTATAGCAACATCAGTAAAAGCATGAACTCGATTTCTCAGTACCAAAGTACTACAGCAAGTTCTGTATGTCTTGGCTCCCTCAAATCAATTCATTCTTTAATTCACAGTAGTTTTTAACCTTCCTCTCACCTTATGATTTTTCCATAGGTTACCTAGATCTATGTGTGGCTCTAATGTTAACAATATGTGCAACACCAGCTAAAGGTTAAAGCATTTTTGTGCTGACAGGACACCCAATATGTCAAACAGCAGCTTTGGTTGTTCTGATATACGGTCTGCTGGCGAAAGCTACTAAACATAGTTGGGCTTATCTTAGTCCTGGAGAAAGGGGAGTGTGGCATTCCTGTGACAGGAAGCCAGCACCGGGCACTTCAGACGTACCATTCATCACTCTCCTTTGCAGGGACTGAGCTGGCATTCCTGTGTTTATCAAATAAAATCAATTTTGAGAAAGTGTCTGCCATGCAAAATCCTTCCAGTTGCTTGGCCTGATAGCTGCTGAATTTGTCGTGTGCTAATCAGTTATACTATGACACTCTGCAGGGAAAGAAGCAAAACAGGGCTAGAATAATGCAGACAACTCATAGAATTAGTTTGTGTGAAGCTGGACAGCTCTAGTGCTGCATGTCACTGTGACCTGTTTTCATCTGGTGAAGCCAAAATTAACCTTGAAAGAGAAGGTCCTGCAGCATGTTAACAACAACAACAAACCTGGGGAGAACCAGAAGCCTTGAAAGATAATTGCCTCCATTTCCTATTTAAATCAAAAAGGGATTTAAAGGCAATTAAGATCATCACAGAATCAGAGCCCTGTGGGTGATGCTGAGTCTGAATGCGGAGCCAAAAGTGTAACTGATACATTCATGCATGATTTCTTTTCTTAATTTTCATTATTTAGCATTAGGAGTCTCGGACACACAAGAAGTTGGTTTTACATCTTCCTTTCAACTCATTCAGTGCTGACTTTGCGCTTTCTAAAGCCACAGACAGCATAGCACAGTGTAAACGGCAGCAGCCATTGTTGCTCGGGGCATGCACAGGGGCCCTGCAAGGGCCAGCAAACACACAGCCTGAGTGGTTCAAATGCAAATATCACTTACAGAGTGCACTGTGTAACTTGGTGTAGGGCTGTCTTACGTAGGGCAGTGGAGTTAATGCAGGGTTCTGACAGTGCTTTCACATATAGGTTTGAACAAAACGCATGCAAGTCAGACCTGACCTCCTTAAGGACAAGGAAAAATCATCCCATGAGATAAATATTTCCTTTTTTTTCTTTTTTTGCGTGCTTCCTGCTTTTTCTGGGTTCATAAATAGCACATGGGTAACCCAGCTGAAAAGCAGAAATTTGCATGTTTGAACACTCATTCACTGAAAGCAAAATATCTCACAGAAAATGCTATCTGCAAGAAGCTAATTGAGCAGCTGTACTGTTGTGGTACTTCTGTATATCTATGCTGGAACCCAGGTGCTTAAATTTTTATTACTATTTTTATTATTTTTTAACCTGGTAAACTGAATTTTGCATGGGTTTCTTCTAGGTGTAGTTTGTACTTTAGGGAGAAAAATGTGGGGAAAGCTCTTTTTGTTGTAGCTACCTCATTCTCCTGAGAGAATCCACGCTTCACAGAAAGCGGACATAGACGAAAAGAGACAAACAGAGGATTAATCAATATCTAACTTTTACTCTGTTCAGCTTCTCAGCAGAGCGCAACTGCTGTGAGGAAGTGAATATCCTCTCCTGGGAAAGGGACTTGGACACCTCTCACGCAGGGGCTGGCTCCTTTCTAGCTGCAGGAGAGGACCTGGTGCCAGCTACAGAGGTCACTGCTCATTTGCCCTCCAGCTTGAAATGGAAAAAGGGAAACGTAGCCAAAGGAGAAAAATGCAATAGAGGGGGGGCTGTGTCAGGCCAAAGGCAAAACGGAGTTGTTAAGGGTGTGCTGGAAAGGAAATGTCTAGAAAAGAAACCTGACATACGGGGAAATGGTCTAAATGTCCTGAGGCAGGATCGATTGCCCTGGCAACCAGGATGTCGACAAGGCACCCTCCTAAGGAGATCAGAAGCAGAGAGTGGGGAAAGGAAGGGAACACAAGGACAATGGAAATCTCTCTTTCTTGATGATTATCTGTCTACTGTATCACAATGTGAACAACTTTGCCAGAGAGGAGATGAAATATGGTTTCTGAGTCTCTCAATCCAGTATGGCATCCTCAGGCTGTTCTAGCCCTGGCAAGAGAAGCTAAGTTGAAACTAAGCTGCAAAAAGTTTGTTGTTCTTTGAAGAAAAGAGGAGCCTAAATGTATGTTTAGTATTTAATGAATCTCAAGGAATTTTTAAGGCAGTAAGATCATGGAGTACTCTGTGCTCTTGGAAAGCCATTAATATAGCTTCTGGTGCCTAGCTTAGCATAACCTGGTTTTCCTGTAGTCTCAGAGGGAGCAAAGTGATTAGAAAGAAATTGGAAAGGAGAGGTAATAGTAAGTGGAGTGAGATGAACAAATTAATATTTGGGTGCTTGGGGAACTTGACCAAATGCCACTGTCAAGTCCTGTCGTATAAGATCAGTCTTTGCCACTTTTACTTTGAATATGAAGAATAAAAGCCTAGCCTCCTGTTATTGTCTGCCCGTGTCCAGCCCCTCAGGTCCTCTGGATGGACAAGTTCTACAAGCGTCAGCTATATGAACAAACTAAGAAGTATGGGCTGGCTACCCACTTTGGGATGAGCTGGACTGCATGTTTAGCAGTGTTTGTTCCTTCTGTTGTCTCCATAAAGAATCAAGGTGACCAGCTTGGGTGTGAACCTCTTATGCTATAGATATCAAAACAAAAGTTTAGATGTCCCAAATCCCATCCATGACATGGTTATCTGTGCTCAAATGGTCTGGAATGCAGCTGAGCCACTACATACGAGCAATATCCACAGGCACCTGATAAAGGCATGTGCATAACCAGGAGTGGCTAGAAAAAATAAGGATGGATAATGAAGGGTAGGCAACTTGCACACTTTTTAGTTGGCCTTTGGTAACTGTCGGTAAAGTGTGTTCTCATGGCATAAGAATTAAAAATGGGCAACTTGTAGCTGACTCTTAGGGACTACTTTTCATTGAAATTAAATCTCTAGAGAGACTTCAGGTTTGAATGGGGTGCTCTGGAGGGATTTATTCTGTTTTGTTTGTTCAACAGCTTCTTCCCATTCCTCCATTTCCTGAGCGAGGGAAGACTTGTAGGCAGAGGTAATAACTTCTTTTACTAAAAAGCTATGTGGTAGGGCTGAGCAATCAACTTAAAACCCAAGGGTTTGGGTATACTGTTCTGAAATAAAAGCTGTGAAATTAAGGAGGAACAGCTATTGTCAGACTGACTTCCTTAATGGAAATACTGACAGGTGATTGCCGGTGATTGTTTTTCCTCTCTTTTTACATAATCCTCTCAGTTCTACCAACGTGGCTGTGCTTGTGAGCCGGGGGGGAACAGAACATATTTAAAGTAAGATTTAAGGGGGAGTGGGAAAGGGGAAAATATTATATATAGCTATCAAGCCAGGTCAGCTCTCCGAAGTGGCTCATGAAATGGCCACCCAAATAGTTGTGCAATGGTGATTGGTGGTTTTGAGAGACAGCTGGCCAGACAATGTCCCATAAAACTCAGTCTTAACTCAAATGCATTTCTTTAGAGGCAAGAATGACTTAAAAATGCTTGGTTCCATCTGGTTCCCAGGTATTCTTCCTGCCCTTAGGCTGTCCTGGCATTATACCAACAATAGATGTTTGTATAGCCACATGTTGAGCAGATGCAAACTGATTGAAAAATGCTCTTTCTGTAGAAATGAGATTAACTGAGTTCTAAGCAATTGAGGGAAATAAGAATTTACCCTGTGCTAGAGCTCACATGTACACATCTGTACTAGAGACAGCTAAAAACTGATAAGCTGAATTCTAACTACATCTGTTACCTGACCTGAAGGGTCACACGTGCGCTATGAATGCACTCAGAGGGATAGAGAAGGAAGAACTACAGAACAGGTAATAGAAATGAGGATTTTCTATTGTACAGAGATTTTCCAAAATAAATTAGTCAATCCTTGCTATGAAAGTGTCATAACGATGATCTTGAGAGAGTGCTGAAGGCAAGAAGTAAAATACAAAGTGTATGAGACAAGAGATGAGCAGGAACACAGTTTCTTTCCTCTCTGCTGTAGATGAAAGCTAATGTCAATATTGACTACTGAAGTATTATGTAGCAAGGATGGCTCAAGAACTTGATTTCTATAACAATTTATGACTGTAGCAGACCTCAGAAAATGATTGCATGCAATTAACCTTCAGGGTGAAAAATTAATGAGGCTAGAGTACTTTGAAATGCAACGTGAGTGTGCCTTTAAAAGTTGATGTGTTTCTTAAACAACAATTGTAATTAAAAGGGTGAGAGGGAATTTTCATCTCTGCTCCTGTGCACTGGCTTATGTTAATGGTTATAAAACATTTGGAATATAATAAAATCTATGTTTAAAGGGGCTGCCATGTAGAGAGGGAAAGAAAGCTAAAAATCTATGAAGGATTGAAATTTATACAGTTCTCCCAGACTACAGTTTCAGGCTTCTCTGAATATCAGCTGTGATGTGTTGTTTACTTACTGCATTTTATTGCTAACCAATTGTTTTGTTGTGAAAACAATGACCTTCAGTAGACTGCTGTCATCCCAGCAAATGGACAAATATCAGCCATGTGAATGGGTGGGAATGTGTCTTGTATGGCAAGCTGCTGCTCACCATAATGCCTTGATGCTCTTTGTCTGTTGGGTGAAGGAGGGGAAGGTGCACTCTCTAACTAGGAAGCAAGCGGTTTGACCAGCTTGCTAACTTTACTGTAAAAAGATGCCACTTGCTGTTCAGTGCCCCTAACATTCACTATGTGATCTCAGGAAGCCAATAGACTTCTTGTCCTGGTTCAGTGTTCTATTCTATCTTGTGAAGAAATCTATTGATTCCTCCTGATTGCAAAACAGATGGTTGGTTTTTTTAATTCCCGTTTCTTGAGCTGTAGTAGACTCTGAAAATGAGTAAGCATGGTAGGTTTTTTTACAGGGGCTCCAAAACTACTTTATGAATACATATGAAAGGCAGAACCTGAAACATAGTTTGCCTTCCAGCCTGCTTAGAGTTGTTTTTCTTGGACAGTCCCAACTTCCTATACCTGCACAGGTCCAGACTGAGTTTGATAATCATACTTTGGATCCAGACAGAATAAGAACATGAGTTCCAGTGTTATTCCTTAAATAGACTTCTGCTGAGCTTAAACACTTCAAAGTACTGAAGTACTGAGGGGAGAGGTAACCTCTGCTTACTGGTAGAGAGGAAGAAGCCAAACTAAGTGTTTTCATGCAATGTACTTTAAAGAACCCAAACTATAAATTGAGTACAAGAGTCCACTGACAAAGATTTATTTCCATGAAAAAAATGTCTTAAAAAACCCCAAAACAACAAACCCACCCCAAAATGTTGCTGTGAATTCACTGAAGCTTACTTTGGAATCAGCAGACTAGAGAGTGCAAATCCTGAAGTCTTAATGAAACCTTTGAAGTATTCTCCTGTCTCAAACATGTGAGCTAAAACTTTTTGCTTCATACGGATGCTCCCTTTCTTCAAGTTAGGCACTGGGCTGTACCTCTAGTAAACCATGTTCCAGCTGCGGTCTCTTATTTACAGGTGCATGTAACTCAGTAACTTTCTTTTTTCTCTAGCAAAATACTTCTGAGAGCCAGATAAACTGGTTTTAAATCCTTCTCTTTAAAGGCTTCAAAGTACAATGTGATTTTCTTGGGTAGGGGGATAAGGTAGCATCATCTTTTACCTGACCTGGCTAGACATGAACATCAAAGCTCTATCATGATAGAGTGTGATACTCAGGTTATACTAAGATAATGCTTTCAACAAATTATTCAGTGCAGATACTTCATCCAATTGATCCCACCTATCTCTGACAACAAATGCAGTGCACTGCATAACATCTACTTTTTCTCGCATACCTCAGCACATGCTGTTATTACGGTTACATGGTAACCAGTCAAAATCACCATCTTTGTCATGAAGTGGAGAAAAGAGAGGTAATTCTATTAGCCTTGCACTGATGTTTCTGTCTTTGAACACATTTAGGTTTTTTTCTTTCTGCTTTCAGAAGAAACGCTTTTATGTGTTCTAGAAGGTAGGGCCAAGGGAGGCTCTTTTACTGGTGTCTTCAACTACATAATGGAAAGTTACAGAGAAGGCAGGGCTAGGCTCTTGCTGATGTTCACAGTGAAAGACCAAGAGGAATTAACATGTCATATCAAGAAAAATTCTGATTGAGCTCTGTTTCTTTACAAATATGGCAGTCCTTACTATTATTTGAGTCCCCCTACCACCCTGCCTCCAGAGCCGTTTGCCTTCATGCCCGGTAACTATATAGAGTTTGTAGCCTAGAACTTATAAATCCATGTTTGAACATCCCAGTTTTATTGTTGAATATCAGGAAGAAAAATCTATGTCTGCATCTTGATCTAAGCTGTGTGAATAACATGTAGGTTGGGGAGGGGCAGGGGACCACACAACAGACCAACTCAGTAATGCAAAGGTTTGTTCTACATTATTTACCTCCAAGCATGCAGTAACAACTAGCTCTGGACAAAACACATAGCTGGGGTTTTAGCCCTGTTTTTCTGCTCGTTCTCCAACTGAGCCTAACAACGATTCAGCTAAGATACTGCAGTTCACTTCTTGTTTGCAACATCTTCTGAGCCATCTTCCATTATATCCCATATGATAATTAAAAACTCTGTTACATGAAGAGGTCACTCCGTAAGACACTTTTGCTTTTAGGCTCAGGGTGCTAAATCTTACCATGTTACAAAATGTTAACTTAGGTAAGCTATTTTCATAGCTATCAATATTAAGAGTGAGAAATCCATCCAAAAAATCATTCTTTTCCATACAACCTTGGTATATAAAACACTATGCCCAGCACATTTCTGAAACACCTTATTTTGGAGGACAGTTTTCAAAACTTCAGGACCAACATACCTTTAGCAACTGCACTGACATCTTCATAAAATCCAGCTATAAGTGCAACGTGCCCTGGCCTGGATTCTGTTGGGACCCGTGTGTGAGAGATTCCCCAGCTGCCATTGTTCTCTAGAATACTTCTAAAAACAGGATACAAGGCAGTTAATGCTCATGCCTTCTTGAAAGTACAATGAATTGCAGACAAAAAAAGCGATGGATAGATAGATGTGATGCAGGAAATGCCAAAAGAAACCAAAAAGAAACCAAAAAAAAACCAAAAAAAAAACCCACCCAAAAAAAACCTACCAAAAAAAACCAGGCTAAAACAGATTTTCAGTACTGCCTGCTGTGCAGCAAAACAAGCAGAACATTAACCTGCAAGTAGTTCTATATTATAGCACCCCACAGAGAACATTTCTAGTGTCGCTCATCAGCACTGCAAACAGATGAGTTTAGCCAGTGTTCTAAAACACTTAGAATTAACATATTTTTTCTGCTGCTTTCTGCTATAGCTTACTTTTCCCCTCTCCCTAAGAGACTGTTTCTGCCTGGTGCTCCTTTTCTTTGTTTTTTCCATTTAGCTTGAAAGTGCCTAGTTCAATCTCCTCATTAATTATGCTCCATTATAATTAGTTCTTGTCACCATGTCTGCCTTTATCTGTGCTGAATAATGGAAGCCAGCATCAAAAGAATTTAAAACCCATGTAAATCTATTGTCTAGAGATTATGTACATACAATAGTTATATATGTTATATACATATATCTGTATATATACAGATAAAAAGTGAAAAAAACAGAAGACAAAGCCCAAATATAATAAAGCTTCAAACTACTCTTGTCTGCTGAAGATATTGACAGTTGAAGCCTGTCATAGAACAAGTGGTGAGCATTACCATATGCTGTTTTCATGTCTCCACCTTCTGGAAGAAGAGAAAGATTCACTACCTACTGTCAGAGCAAGGGGAGAAAGAAAGAAAACAAAACACACTAGGATATGCCTTATATAAATGTTTAGAAAAAAAGTAGCAGAATCTTCAGAACAAATTCTACGCTGTTTTTAAGAGTCAAATTACTGGGAAATGGTATTTTTGTTTCTCATTATATATATTGCAAAATTTGCTGTATTTGTATCAGATGTGTTTTAGCAAAGTAGACTCTAAGTTCAGGATTTGTAACTTTATTTTTAGCCCAGATATTATACAACAGTTAATTATAAGATCCATACACTCAGCTCTAAATAGATTTCTCACTAATGAAGTACCAATTACATCATAGCCTAAAATTTCAGGCTCCACTCTAAGCTGGCAGGATTCAGAGTTTGGTGGCTGGTTTTTTGTTTTAATTCATCTTAAGATCTCATATTCTCAGGCATCCTTGAAAGCTCATAGGATTTATTTCAAATAGCCTAAATATTACAGTGAAAAATGTGAATGGTGATATAGCACTTGACACGTTATTCCTAGCTCTTACATCACCTAGGCTTTAAGACAAGCTGTGCTGAAAAAAAGTGCTATTTGAAAAAAGGATTTAAGTATTAAAATGATTTCTAATTTATTCTCACTGAAGATGCAGATCAACATGTATCTCAATAGCATCAGTAGGAGATTTAAGACACAAATAAAACACAATCCTCCTCGTACTTCATTGTCACAACAGGTAGGAAATTATTTAAATTAGAATTTGATTTCTATTGAGTTGGAAAGTAAACACTTATATTTTCTTTTGGGGGGCTGTATCACAGGATCTGAAGTGAATGATAACACATACCAAGCAGAAAAAAAATATAACCAGGTATTGTCATTTACCTGTTCAAAATTAATTTAACTATTTTGAATTATTTCAAATTCTTTCACCTAGAAGAATCATTAAAAAACAAACAAACAAAAAAATCCTTGAGAGTATTAACATTATCTACCCACAGTAACAATTAGCATTAAGTCTGAAACATGGCAGGCAAGTGAAAAAACCCATCTTTCCCAAAATCACCACTACAGCAATTCAGACCACCTATGGTCCTTCACAGCTAACACAACACTGCTAAAAATAGACTTTTTCAAGAATATTTGTGAGAGAAAAGACTAGGTACTCAGCATATAGCAGCCAGGAATATGTCTCAAGCCTAACAGACAAGCTAATACATGGTTTAACTTTTTATTTCTAGAAAGGCATGATAATGCTGAATAGTTGAATCTGAAAAACTCAAACCACTTAATGGCAGAAATATCCATTATAACTCTTTCCTAGACACTACCCTCCACTGCTTCTAGTGATGGGGCCATTACAGTATTCACACCTTGCTGATGCTGAAAAAGACCAACAGTTTCACTGCTAAGAAAAGAAACTGCTCTGGAGGAAGCATGTAATACACTGCTAAAAAACAGGGAAAACTCACACTCATGTGGCAGACATCTGCCAGTGGCAGACAACACTTTACAAAAGCACTAACGACAGGAGAAGCAGATACAAGTAATCCCATATAAGCTGACAAGTGCTGCAACAAGTGCTTCTCAGATTCCCATAGCAAGACTGCAAACACTGCAACAGCTTCAGATGATTATTTGGGTTTGCTCTGATATTCAAGCCAGACCAGTGCTATAACACTAGTTTTATCAGTACTGTCTACTTCTTTTCCCCCCTCAGCCTAAGAAATTGTCTTAAAATCAGATAATTATCTTGATATAAGGAAACAGGGAAGGTTGGTGAAAATCAGTTTTAAGCACTCAAGGATATGACTTGCAGTACTCTTTTTGGCAGGATTAGTTTTTCCACAGTCTTAAACCAAATCATTCCATTAAGCAATCAGACACACACTGGAGAGCACAAGGGAGGCAGCAAGGTCACACGCATAGGAAGGGTGGAACAAATAGGAAGTGGCAGTCTGCTGTTAGATCCATTCAAGCCATCTTTTTTAATCACTCCTTAAAAAGCTTCATCTGTAGCTTAGAAGACAAGCACGTTAATAAACTACTACTCCTAAAATGAACATCCAAGAAGAAGTTTAAATTAATGACTCTGTTAGGCTTCACAAGTGATACCATGCTGATGTGAATGAAGAAAGCTCACACTCCTCTCAGTTACTGGCTAGCCACAGTTTTCAGAGGACAATATTGACTCAATTTACTCTGTTCATGGTTTAGCAGCTTTAGTGACAACAAGGGACACCAACTCAAACCCATGCATTTCTGCAAGGTGTAACTCCACAAAGTTTGTTACTTCAAAGGCAGAAGGAAGGCAGTACCCAAGCCATCAGCGAAGCTGCCATCATTCCTCTTGTTCCCTTCTCAGTATCACAGAGCTGCTTCCAGAAGCAGTATCTTCTGCATGAGTAGCATTTTCAGATGGACTTACCGCAGGTAAGGTGCTCGGGGTGTACTGTTGCTGTTCAATTCATACAGTGAATCTGCCCGCAGACCATCAGCCACAAAGAGCACGAGACGTTTTGCTGGGGGTGGCAGTGGAGTCTGCTGAGGAGTCATACCATGAACCAGGGGAGAGCTGAAGTAGATGTCAAAAATGGAAACCAAGAACACACAATGCACAAGGAGACCAGCGAGTATGAAGACCGATATACCCATGGCAACAGCAGGCTGGCAAAGCAAAGTCCAACACTGAGAGAGAGTGAGAAAAATAAAGTTAGGCAGGTGAGACTTATCAGAATCAGTATTTATTTCATATATTATAAAATGGGAGTACCACAACCCAGGACCCACAGCCAATCTCTGCTTTCAACAAGGTTTTTCCCCATAAGTTTTGGTCAAAAGTCACTACATGGCTAATTCAGACTTTCAGATAGTCATTATGTCTCAGCATCTATGGTGTTTAGTGAAGTATCAGATGGCTTCAAAAGATTATTGAATCAAGCCAGTTTGGCCAAAATGTCTTTTGTTACCTGCACCAGTAAGAGAAGACTCGGGCAACACAATACCTCCATGAACATACTACCCTTTGCCAGCTGATTGCATGACACTCTTAAGGTCTGTTCAGGCAAACACAAGCCAAGACAGCTAGGGAAAGCCATCATATAGCACACATCCACTCAAAGTTGCTTTTTCTATGTTTACTACCAATTCTGGTCTCATTGTATTCTGCACAGAAACAGAAAACTTAAAGGAAAAAAAATCCTCTGTTGAGTGCAGAACATTACGCCCCTTCTAAAATATGTGACAAAAGCACAACAGCTGAAGGATTATGTTTCATGGATATATTCCCTTTTTAAATGTTTCTTCTGCCCTGTCATCCTCTGAAGTCAGGTTAGGGACAAAAATATACTCAATAACAGGTACACTGGAAATGTACGTGTCTGCCATGTGCACCAGCGCATTCATATGATGCCTGCTGAAAGCAATGCAAATGTGTACTGACTCAGGTAAGTGTGGGATCTGAGCCTATATGAGACTTAGCTCTGGCAAAGTTCTATTAGTGCTGTCCAGGCTGCTTAGTTATTTAAATATTAGCTAATTATCAACCTTAATAAAAATAACACCTTCACTCACCAATTTAGAAACAGATGTACCTAACAGCCTGGAAGTTTCAGATATTCCATTGCCTATGTAAATACACACTGCTCTATAAAAGAAACTTTTTGTTTCAGGACCTAGTTGGTGCTTCTAAATGACAATATATACATTTATTTTATTACTTACAGAACTCTAGTAGCTCGACAGGCACAGACGGACACCACTTTTATCAAATAAAGAAAAAGGATTTCAGTACCACACATCCGTAACTCAAACTCTGCAAGATGTTGGGGGGTTTTAACATAAAAATTTCAAAGGGCCAGAAAAAACAAAGGAAAGATATTTTAAAGTTTATATATATCATTACTTATTAATCCAAAAACCCCCTCAATCTGTATGCAACTTAACCATAACTTCCAATACCACCCATTTTCCCTACTGAAACACAGACGCAACAACCCCAATACGAATCAGAAACACTAACATAATAATTCCTCATTTTAGAGATTTGGAGAGAAAACCACATAATAAGATTGAGATAACTAAATACAATGTTTCAAAGAGACTCGCAGTAGTCACTGCGATGAAATAAATAAAGTGATCAAACGAAGATTTTTCATTAATCAGAAGCTTATATGCTTCTACATCTACAAATGAGATTCCAAGAGAGACTGGGCATATTTGTATATATCAGTTTGTTTGCTTTTTAAGTATTCAGGGTTCCAGAGTGAATTTCAATACATGAAACCATAAACACAGAAAACCATTAAATTCAACGCTGGACCTCATTTTATTCAAGCAGTTTTATTTTCCATAGGGCTTTCTCTTTTCATGTAGTTGTGTTTGGTAAGAGAATTCAAACTATTCATGCCTGATGAGACTAAATGCTCTACTAAATGAAGCAGTTACCTCAATCAGATACTTGCTGTTGTATACTCCCAGTGCTACAATTCTATAACTTAACATATTCTAAATTCTTCTAATTAAAGTATTAGTAACCTAATCCGTTTTCAGCACTAGCTATTTCTCTTTGCTTTAACTCTTCCCAGGCCTGAGCCCTTGCTTGCAGCAAAAAGAGTGCAATCAACACAATTCAAATTTAATGCTGTGTTAGACTATAGTGATCTACAGAATTAATAAAAAAAAAAAAAAACAAAACAAAAAACACTCTAAAAAGAATTTAGAAACCTCAGCAAAACAATAGGCTGAAATGGCCCTTTCCTATACAAAAAACAGTTTGCATTTTGAGAAATAGCTTGTCTAAGTGATACATTGCTGTGCAAAAACAGATCTTGGCTCATACTGGTTCATTTCTTGGCTGAATTGCTACCAAATGATACTTCACACAGTTCTT
>JAVHNF010067822.1:24615-40022 GCA_034783455.1 Micropsitta finschii | reverse complement strand
AGGCCTTCACATAGGTTTATGCCAGAAGAACCAAGCCTCTCCATGTTCCAACCTCCAAAGATAATATGGTGGCAATAGAGATGTATCTCAAAGATTTGGAAACTTCTGGCTAAATTGCACTGGCATTTTTCCTTCAAGAAGTAAATTTGACTTGTCCTGTACTTTGGCAGCCACAGCTTAGAGAACTTTTCTTGTGTCCTGGCTTCCATTAGCTGCTCAGCATGCTTCCAGGTCTTGGTAGAAAGGTGTATTTTAAAAAGGAATTAAGAAAGGCAACACATCTGAGGTCAAGAAGATTAGCAGTGAAATTCTGTCTAGCTAGACAGATCATTAACTGTACTGCAAGATTTCCAGTTTAGCTGGCCTGGCCCAGCTGTTGAGGTAACAGGGAAGTTTTGCACCTTTCAACAGTGCTGTGGGTTTGTTTCCCAGCAGAAATACTTGAACTCTGTCCAAGTCAGTGACTGAATACTGCCTCTCGCTTTTCCCCCTCAGCATGGGAGGACAAGCAAGCCCACTTGGAAGAGAGCTTGCATTTCTTTCCGCCTTACTCTCCAAAGGCATGTCAACTCAGCTGCGTCTTATCACTCCAATCTCTGTGGGTCTGAGTCTCTGGTGTTAAGAGAGTTCAGGACCACACAGAATCAGATGTTGTATTAGATGGATAACATGAGACAAAGACCAAAGCTGAGGATAACACTGAGAATTGTGCAGTGGAAAAACAGACACTGCATTAGCTGAGGGTCATGGCTGATGCTTTCGAATGCATACTTCTTCAATACCATGATGCTACTTTTTGTATTTTATAAAACAACTTGAAAACTTTAGTGAGATATTTTGCAAAATTCTGCTAATCAGTTTTGGTATCACTGTGTGTTTCTTCTATTTTTATCAGGCTGTTATCCTGTCACTTATTTCACCATAACCATCCTAAAAAAAAAGGAGCTAAAAAGGTTAAATCCAATACTCCAGTATCAAGGAGCTAGGCTATGAAAACATAACTTTTCAAGCTGCTGCCAGACAGTGAGTTATGAAAGATTCACCAGTGAAAATACTGGATATGGCCTTCTCTACAAGTCTTTGGAGTATAAATATTTTGTATCAGCTGTGTAAAATACCAGTGCAATGAGAGTGTGTTCAGAATGCTGCCCAGGCTGCTGCACGTCTGACAGACCTCAAAGGCACAGTGGGACCAAGAAGGCTGTGATGGATGTGGGCTAAGAGTCTTCTGCCTTTGGACAGGCAGTGACAAAGGATTTCTAGGATTATATTAAAACATAGCATCACCAGCTCCTGAATGCAGAAGGACTTTCATTTGTACTCTTGCACCCTAAACTCTGAGTTCAAAATCAGTGTTGCTCTGTTTACTGAAGCACCTCCCCAGTCCTAAATAAGTACCAGCAGATGCCAGGCAGCACTAAGACTTGAAAATAGAGTACCTCAGATAGATTCTCCCAGAGATGGTAATCTCTGATGTGGGCCCAGTTGTCACCAGGGGAAAGCTGCATCTGCTGCGTTTTTATTTTACATCCTGCCTTCCTCTCCCCCACAATGTATGTTATGGGAAAAGAAAGAACAGGCAATATCCTACATTCACTGAAACCCAGCCATGAAATAGCCTTAATTACAGAGATTTTCCAAAATGTCAAGGTCTAGTTTAGCATTTCACTTTGACACTTATTTGCCTTGATTTGTCAGGGAAAAACTCATAGTGCTAGGTAGCTTGGAAAGCTTTTGTTCTCTATGGATTTGACAAGATCTTTGCCTGAAAGATGTCTTTCTACACAATACTCTTTACCTTGCCATTCCTTTCCAAACTGCTTTTGCTCAAACTTGATAAAAAACACAGGAAACAGCAACATTTTTCTCTCAAAAATATGGATTCCTAACAAAGTTATCTCTGAAAGTACAAGTGGTGAGAATGGATGAATGGGAGCTGTGTCTCTGCTCATAGATGCAAAGGGGACCAGCCAGCTCCAGAAAGTTTTGAGTCAGAAATGATGATGGTGAGAAGTGTGCTAAACCAATAGCAAAAGGATTCAGTTGTGTTTTCGTTCAGTAAATCTTCTGGTGTTTGTAAGATGTAAGGCAGGTTTGACCATAAGGGAATCCATACATGCCAACCAAAGCTCTCTGTATCTCAGCACCCTTTCTCTGCCAGTGCAATCTGCAGATTCTCAGTGGAAAGCAAAAAATTTGAAGGCACTTTCTCAGATGCACCCTCCCAAATTCCAGCTGTCCATAGCTCAGGGAACCAAAGATGTCCTTATTCATTCCCTTCATGAACTCTTCTTCCATGAAGTGGTGAAAATTATCTCTCATGTTTCAAACCAAAATACAAAAGAGAAAATTCAAGATAGAAAAGGAGGACTTGAGGGTCATGCCCTCAAATGGCAGCAGAAGTGCAGGGAGAAGAGTGAAAAGAAAGCAACAGAAACAGGTTTGCTGTGTGACATCATGTTATCTTATGGCTTAACAACTTCAGAATCAACTCCTGCTTTCCAATTCCAAGAATTTGGAAGATTATATTTTCAAAAAAAGTTATTTTAGAGAAATATTTTTTCCATCAAACATGTACCTATGTATTTTCTAGTTGAATGCTGGCGCTCTAAGGAAGGGATAGGACAAATACTGCATGGCTTGAGTGACTGATTGCACTTCATTAAGAGCAATTATTGTATATCTAAAAAGTCCGGGGCAGGAGCAGCCTACAGGAAAACATATTCCTGTAATCCTTGAAAATAATCAACCTATTCCCAGAAATTAGGGAATGATTGGAAGGCTATTCGGATGGAATGGTTTAGTCAGAACAGATGATTTGGTTACTCTAATCAGCAAAAATATATGGAGAGAAGCTTGAAAACCACTTAGCTGCTGAATTGCTTAGCCCAGTGGTAGTTGTTGCTTGTTTTTATTGGCCATTAATTAACCAGTAAATTTTAAAAGGGTAAATATAAAAAGGCCCCTTACAAAAAACCACAGCAGTAAACTGAATGCTTGGTTTCACCAGCTGGAGTAAAGGTTTCCGAGCTGTTATCACCATCACCCTAACTCAGTCATCTGGAATCTTCTCTGCAGTATTACCTCTGCCTGCTCTGGGCACAAGAAGTCTTTGTGGCCGGGCTGCACATCCAGCCGAGCACGGGGCCATGGCTGGGATATAACCAACCTGTACACTGTGTGCGGCTCTTCCCCACACCAACTTTAGAGGTAAATTAATTTGGCCATGGAGCTTTGGTCACACTTGCCTGCACTTCTGAGCACCCGCAGCTCATGCTGCCTGGTACCCCAGCAGAGCCAGTGGCAGGTGGCTGGTCGGGGTGGGCTGCAGGCTCTTCTATATGCATTTATAACTGCACAGTGCTCCAACGTTTCAGGCAGCTGAGAGCAGCAGCCAATGGGAGTGTGCCCAGGACCCTTCTGATCGCTCTGCTATCAGCCACTGTCAATCAGGATGCTGAGATTTAAAATTCATGAGCTAATCTGGTTCTGCAGTAAAATGTCTCTCAGCCGGAACATGCTGGTTCCATGAAGGCATTTGTTTTCTTCGACAGAAGTTATTTTCTAAAGCCTGGTCAAAAGCAATCAGTCAAAACCATTCCTCTTCAATCTCTGTGAGACAAAATTTGATTTTCCATTTCAAAGCAACTTTTCAATTTTGTATTAAGAACTTTTCAGATGTTCTAATTCTCAGAAAAACATAGTGTTTTCATTTTCATTCCCCCCCAAATTATCTGACCAGAAGCATTCTCTCTTCAATTTTGTCTCCTAAGCAATTTATTTTTTAAAAATCATTTTCCAATCCACTTCTAAAAGGACTTTTTTTTTTTTTTTTTACAGTGACTTTTTTTCGAAATGCAAAAAATTGGTTCCCACACAACGTTTTCTAAATGAGGGAATGTGTTTCAGCAAATGTCCCCACTATAAGGAGCTTCCAGAAAAAAATGATTTTAAAGTAATTCAGTTTTGCCTCCCTTTTCTGCACAAGCTTCTGCTAGTGTTCACTATGGTTTCTAGATCTCTGTTCTTCATTCTGCAGACTCATACTAACCTCAAACCCCACTCCTTATAAGCCAGGGAACACAGATTCATAACTCTACTGAATATCGAATACCATGGATTTGGTGGAGATACTTGGTGGATTACTTATGGTGGATTTTACAGCTTTTCATTATCCTCCTTTCCCCACTAAAGCCTTCCTGTCCCATTGGCTGTAAATGAGGACACACATTGCCTCTTCTTCTCTACTGAAATTATGTCTGCTCCACAGGTCCCAATGACCTCCTCTCCAAAGCTCTGATAACTATCTGATTACGCTCAAGACAATTGCTCACAATCCATGCTTAGCTGTGAACTTTGCTGCTTCTTTTTCAACTCTGAAAAACAGCTTACCTACCTGAAAGGTTGTCTACTTTTTCAAACTACACTTGTTTGTCCAATGAGAGATAGTATCTCTACCTACAGACTTTGCCCTCTCTTTTATTACAGCTATATTTTACAACAAATATTACTCACGGGAACACGGTGAAGACTATGAGACAGCAGAAGAAGAGCAAAACACCATCATTATGCCAACCTCCCCTGTGTTGTAGGCACTTCAGCAGACCAAATACAGACATCTCTCCTGTTTGCATCCACTGTCTGCTGAGGTGGTGCTGCTGTCGGTGTCAGGACAAGGCTGAGCTACTTTACAAACAGCCTTGCCCTTTCATAAGAACTCACTGGCAACTGAGAGAACTGCCCCCTCATGCCTTCCCTTTCACCTTGAAGTGAAATCCTGAAATAAGGCAAGAGGGTCTCCTCATTTGGAGAAATCAGTGCAACTAGAGCAGAAAGCCCTTCTTTGAATATCCAGCACAGGACGAAGCCAAAACCTAATGGTCTTTCCAGCACTTCAACAAACAGTCTTGTTTCCAGTTCTTCATCAGATAAGATTGTTTTGTGCACATTGGACCAATTTATTCTGGAGCAGAGAAGTCTGTAGCCAGGCACAGCCCACCCCACTGTTTCCTGTGGGAGTCACTGAAAAATATTCTGTCCTTCCATTCCCCTGACCAAAATATTTCTACACATTCTGGGAGGATCTTGCAGGCAGCCATGTAACTGCACTTAGGAAGCAAGCAGCCAACTGCAGGCAGTCACAGGGGATGCACATTCATTCCTTTTCTATCTTGCTGAGTTTTTTTTATGAAAGAGAGCTTAACCTTTCTTTGGCTTGCAAAGCTCTAACCAATTAATTGGTATTTATACAAGCTAAATCTTTATAATAAGAAAAAAATCTCCCCCATCCAAATCCTTAGAGGGCATAAGGAATATCAGAACATAAAAGAGCATCTAGCTCTGAATATTTGACCTCCTCTAATAAATATTAGAATCAGAGTGGGGTAATTTTTCCAGGATAAAATCATTTCTATTTCAGGAAAGAATGTGTTCCTAGGGAACTGTCATGCAATCATGCAATCTGTTGGTCATTTCCCCTATGTAGATAAAACCTAAGTCTTATTTTCCTACAGTTCCTCAACTACTGTCTTGCTTCAGGAAGAGTTTGAAGCAAAGAAATGTGAATTCATCCAATGTGCATGAACTCTTCTGCCAAATTAAATTCAATAGGGCATTCTGTTTGTAAATCTGAAAAACTAGTAAGTGGAGTAGATTATTCAGCAAATCTCTGAGATAATGAGTTCGCTTGAGAACTATATAGAAAAGCATCACCCAAATTAGATAAATTGCCAAGCAAAAATTTTGTAACAAAGGAGACCAAGCTGAAATTAAGCCTGTGGGTAAATATTTTTTTGTAGTTTGAAGTTTTTTCCTCTTCTTAAGCCTATTTCATCATTAAAATGTGATTAACAGTAAACAGCTCAAAAGGACTTGAGGTCCATGAGCTTCATTTTGTTCTGCACCAAGAAAGGAGCTGGGTCCCAAGACAGCAATGCCAGGATTGCCTCTGGCTGTGCAGAAAGGTCCTGCAGGCACCACATGCTGCTGCCTCTGGAGCACACATCCACCTTCCACACGTATTTCAGAAGCACCAACTGTAACAGCTGCCTGCAGAGCCTGGAGCAAGTCTTCAGTGGAGTGCCTGAACAAGGCTGCAGCAATGGAAGGGAGTCACACTCACTTCAACTTTGCATGAAGAAGAGGAGACCTGGTGGGCAACCTTTGCTATTCTGTTCCATAGGCCACTTCCTCTCACCAGTAACTCCCAGTGGGCCTTGCAAGGGAAGTTTCTCTAATATCCAGATTGTTCTGAGACACAGCACTGTGGTGGCTGCGAGGTGCGCATTATCTGAACCATCCCAAAATTTCTGTGTGGAAGTGAAGCATCGCTCGTGGATCACTTCAGTGTGGAAGTGATGAAGCACTGCAAAGCAAGGGCTGTAAAACAAAACTTGGCTTCCAATCTGGGTGGACTTGCCTTGCCAAGCCCAAGAAAGGACTGCAGTGAAGGCCATACCCAGATTGGCACAGGTCCCTTGAAACGTTTCTGCAGTGTTTACAGAAGGGAGGATCTGCCCTCTGCACACAAAGATGTAACATTGCATGTTTGGGTTCAATCATGGGTGGCAGCCTAGGAATCGAACAACATATCCAAACTTCATCAGGAGCTTCAGAGAAGTAGCAGCACCCTGATACCCGGCTCTGCATCAATGAATGAGCCAGGCAGGGGCAAATAAGACTCCCCCTTCTGCTAGTTAAGGTGTAGAGGATTTCCAAATCTCATGGCTGCAAAACCCATGAATCCTGCTGTGTTCCTCTCCCATGGCAAAGACAGAGTCAGCGTACTCTTCCCTCCACACTGCAAGCAGTTACAGGAGCACTAACAGAAAATGCTGTTATCCCAGAGCTACCCTTCACCTCATCAGAGCCTTTCCCAGCTCTTCCCTTACCCGGATGCCTGACACACTTCAAAGGGACCAGCCACCACCTCCACCTATTTTTACTATACGAAATCCATGAGCTAAAGATGCTCCACATCTCTAGTATAGTTTCATCTCCAATTCACCAAGCTGGGATTTCCCTTCTCTTAGTGCTTTGTCCTTTCCTGGACAAGGACACTCAACAAACATTGAAAAACAACTTCACGTTTTCTTTCTATCATTCTTTTTTTACAGAGGGATTTCAAGCTTTCACTACTTCTAACCTACGGGATTCCTTTCTGTCACCTATACAGGCTGTTTTGTTACTACATGCAAAACATGCCACATACAGCTAGAATAGCCACCAAGCTGGTTTTATGCAAGCAAACCTGTTTCAGCCTGAAGGAGCTGGTTTGGGCCTTCTCCATCTACCATGCAGGGCTGTGATTCAGGCTGAGACAGCCAAACGACCCTGTTTTGGACTTGTGTCCTTGGCAAGAAGGGACAAGTCAGAACGGTTTTTGTGCCAGTGCAAGGAGAGGGGAAGCCTGCTGCAAGTCTGAAGACAGCACTTGTCCCTTGGATACCTCTGGGGCTCACAAAGTTTGCAGCATCGAGAACCAGAAATGGAGCTTGCCTGTGTATCTGTTGAGTCTCGGCTTGCTGTAGGAGCCTCTCTGGCCAGTGTTAGAGCAGACATCAGAAAGTCTAAGTGTGCTGCAACCTCTCCCTCCTCCAGCAGCACTGCCTTCCCCTCGGGCTAGGAACTGCCTGGAGCTGCAAAAGCAAAATGCTTTCAGCACTGCACCAGCTCTCCTGCTTTGTGCATGAAGAATGAGATTTGGCCCAAACGCCTCCTGCCCCCTTGCTTCTCACTCTCTCCCCTCATTCACTATCTCTGAAGATGAACACTTCCGCCACCCCAAGCCATCTGCTTTCTTTTTGCTTTGGACTGAAGTAATGAGCTTTGCCGTGCCATGGGAGTGTGCTGGCTGAGGGCTAGAGCATGGTTTGTGAAGTCTTTGAACTTGAACTGACTGTGGTTGGCATCGTGAGAGTAAGCACAGTTCCTAGGTCCCTGACGCACAGATGAGGAAAGGCATGAGATCTGCCCTCACACAGAGAGCTGGCACATGTCCTTGGCCTCACAGAGACATCATCAGTAAAAGGAAACTACTAAAGTCAAAGCTTTAGGCAAAGCTGTCTGACTACCTGTCTACTTTCAAGCCAGCATATCATTAGCAAGCAGCTTTATATTTCAAGGGGTAGAGGGAAACTCTTCCTGATGCAATGGAGCTTCCTGATGGGCTTTCACACTGGCAAAAGTGGGAAGTACTCAACCCTAGGAGATACAGGGTTACTTGGCACTATATCCACTCCAAATGCTAAAAGGGATCTAGTAAGGCTGAAGATAATTACATACATTCCATACATTAGGGTATGCCCAAAGGATTAATGCTTCCTGTCTTCTTTGTCTCTGTTAGTATATTTTATCCACAGCCAATAATTTCTTCATTATTGCCATAGCAGCAAATACTAAACAGTTCCCAGCACTGAAACTATATCATCCTTCCTCTGAAAAAATAGCTAGGTCCATCCTTTCATGCCTGGCAGGTGGCATCCACCTAAGCAATATAAAAAGCCATCAGATGAAGATTCAGTTTCTCTGCCTGTGACCTTTCAAAGCAGCATTTAGTTTATTGCAGTTGGGAAGAGAAGTTAGCCTGAGATCCAGGCAGCCTTTCAAGAAAACCCACCGCTCATAGGTGGGACTATCTTCTGGTAGAAAGAGTCCTCTAGACTCCACTTAGTGTGCTGGTCTCAAGGCCACCATAGAAAAGGCAGGATGAGGCATCAGAGGTGGTATCCAGAAAATGGATGTGTGTAAGGTCTGGTATTATGTCCCTCTAGTCTCAGTGGAAAAGGCGGACCCAGACAGGCGGACCAAGTCACTCCTTACGTCAGCACTCGGGCAGAGTCAATCTCCATTTCAAGTCTCCAGAGGTACCTGCTTTTCTCCGCTGACTCTTCAAGTGGCTATAATAGAAAAGTGCACTGGCCCCTTTCCGCCCCAGTCCAGACTCACTGGAAAATAGCCTAAAACACTGGCAGTAGTGTCGAAGTCTGGTACCCTTGTCAAGCATTCTGAATTCCCCTTGGATTTTTCCATAGGATGTCCTCAGCCCAACCATAATGAATTATTTTCTGCTCTTTAGCACATGTATTTCCTTGTTGGGAGCATTCAGCTGATTTGCCCCAGGAGAGGTTGTGTAATTCTTTCAGTTTCTCTGGTCAACCTCAAACTTTCCTGTATTCTCACCACAGGTGTTGTCTGCTCCTTCTGATCCCATTTTCTACCTTCGAACCCCTTAGCCTTTCTGCCTCTAAAGGAAGGTGTCTGCAGCCAGACCAAGAAAGCTGCCATGCCAATTTTGCACTGCTGTATGACAGTATTACAGAAAAGTTACAGCAAGCTTGAAGCCAAGTTGCAGGAACCAGTATATGATTAAATGGTGTTCTGTAAAATCTTCTAGGCAGGACAATCGGGAGACCAGTTTCTGGATGCTCTAAACTGCAGCCAAACAAGTTCTCCAGAACTGTAGGATACAGGAAAATATCAGAGTCATTCTAGTTTCACAGTATTTCATTATCATCACAACTCTACCCTCAGAGAAGCACTACTTTATTCACAGGTTTAACTCACAGAATCAGGCATAAGACTAGATATGCAACAAAATAATTCATATTTCAGAGAAGTACTATGTAGTTCAAATATTCAGGGCACCCCAGAGTAGCCTTAAAAAGTGGAAGGAGGTCTCTTGTGAAAGTCAGACTTTTGCTGTTGGCTTCAAGGTCAGCATGTAACCTTAAAAAATACAGAATGCTCACAGCGAAAAACAGAGGTCGCCAAGTTTTTGCCACATTTTTAAGGTGCTTCTGCTATAAAAGAAAACCCTTTTCGATGCCATTAAAACACGATCCAAAACATGATAGCCTGGATATTGTTGAGTCTGCAACAGAATATAAACACACTCTATTGGCAATACTGCATGAAATAACCGCCTTCAAGTGACCTTAGAGTGATAACACAACAGATCATATTCTTCATTATTGTTATTTCCAGGCTGTTCACCATAATATTTCAAGTATGAGCCAGACAAACAAAATTGCATCCTACTGTGCTGGTTTTTAATGTCTTGATTTGTCGAGTAATAGGGTGGCTGTTGGCATACATGATTCTCATTCACACACATTGGTGCTAATTGCAGGAGAGTATCCTGAGCAGCTATTTTTCAAGCACTTAATATTCACAATTATTGTGAAGAATTTCCCAGCCTGCCCTGGATATAATTAACAGTTTGAGTGAAAGATTGTATTTACTGCTACTCCTAAGCTCTTCTGAGTAGTTTCAGGGTAGTGAATAGACTAGTGCATGTAATCTTTAAATGATCAGATTAACAGCTCATGCTAAGAAGACAAAAGCCTCTTTTCGACAAGTAACGAGAAGTCTAGTTTGCAGACTTCAGGGAAGAAGTGCTTCAGGTGTTAAGAGGAATAAATGCCACAGTGTGTGGGGCTGTATTTTAACTCTGTGCATGGACTTGATCAGCAGCACAGGAAAACTCTTTTAAACAGTAATTCGCAAGTTTGGGAGGGGAAAAAAAGCTTCTGTTCATTGTTTGCACATTAGAGTAAATAACATTTGATGACAGGAAAAGGAACATCTGGCTCTCTCCACCCCAGGACTCTGAATTTGTCTTTCAAATCACTTACTTATGGTTATGCAGTTGATTCTTTAATGCCTTTTTTGTACCATCCTGGTTTTGGAATCTGCTGTATTTTCTTTTAATCAGCAAATCCCTGGCCCGCCTTGGGATGCGTGGCCAGGACTGGGAAAGGTACACTGGCTGAATTGATGCCTGCCCCTGCCCCACCAGAGCTGTCGGCTTTTAAAGTAACCATACTTGATTACAGAATGGCCATGGAGTTATCGACTGCAAGGCCCAGCTCCTTAAAGTTGGACTTGAATAATATAGCTTCACCCACTTACACGAGCAAATGGTAGCTTACTATTTTTACAGAGAAAACCTGGAAAATGCTGCAGGAGGCTGAGTGAGGTCTCCAAGTACTGGAGGGTTGCCCTCCTCATCAGTTTCTCCTCTGCCTCTCACTAGCGTTTGTTCACTGGAAGTGACAGGTTTAACACACTGGTATTTCCTGATGAAAAACCACTTTGCCCCTCCAAACCCTGACCATTTGTCACCCACCCCTCTTCTCAGCAAATAATAGTGCTTTCTGGGGACTCGTACCACGGTCACACATGGGTAATGGCACCTGCACAGCAGGCTCACAGCCATAGGATCACAGCTGGGTAAAAACATTTGATTATTCTTAACGAGCACTCAAATCTTACACTCTTACACTAAAATTTCACTGTAAAAGCTGCCCCTCCTTTCTCCCAGAGGATGGGATGGCTGGCAGCCAAGACACTTTTTTAAGCCACGTTTTCCAGACAGGTGCCTAAAGCCCCTTTTTCTGAGACAGGGAGGTAATACCAGAGGAAGCCATAGCTGCTGAACCTGTGCTGGGTCACGTAGACTTCACAGCGGTCTGCATCCCAGGAGGAGCTCAGTCCCGTGGCTGGGGAACCTCCAGCAGCAGCACAGAGCTGCAGCGTGACTCAGGGTCACCCCACCAGGAGCGTCTGCATCCTTGTTCTCCTTATCCATTTTCATTGAAGCTAAAAAACAAACCAGCCATAAATTTTTCTATTGGGTTTGGTGCCTTTTTACTTTTTTTCCCAGCCCCCAGATATAGAGTTGAATAGAACCTGGCAGTGTTTTCTTTATGTTCTTCAGAGTTTTGCTACAAATTCACCACATGCTATGCTGGAAATCTGCCTGACAAATATTTTTAATTTGAAGGGAAAATACCAGAAGTTATATCACTTAAAAATTGATGATTGTGATTTTTTTTTCCTTTTGCAAAATGATTTGCTCTCATTTCCGACACCCTCTTCTTGCGGATGTTATCAGTATGAGAAAATCAAGGTAGTGCTGGAGTAGGCTGTTCACAGTTCAGTTAAGTACACATCCGTCCCTTTGCATGGGTTTTTCTGTGTGCGCGTAAGTGCATGAATGGTTTACAATTCAGCAGTATTCCAGAATGTGACTTTAGACAAGATTCTGCCACTTTGTGTCCCGTTCTATACTGTAGTACTGCACACTGCAGCTCCACATAGCATACCATGGTTAGCCAAGACTGCTTAAAATCATTTAGGTACCTCACTCCTATTAGTGATATGGACACTTGTCCTTCCTGAACCACAAAGTGCCCTAAACAAGCGTCCTTTTATTACACCTGTTTTCTTCAAAACTGTGGATTTCTGCACCTGAGACCAGTTCTGTGGGTTCCTAGGATGGCAAGTGGAGAGAAAATTGAATCGTCCCAGTAGAATAATTATTACAATAACTTGTGTTCACTCCACAAAAGAAAAAACAGGAAGGGGGTGGAGGGAAAAGGACTTTGAACACATAGTCGAGTGAAAAAAAATCCACTAACGATGCTGGAATGAACACTTCAGTGAAGACCATTTCAGAAAATAACTGGGAAATATAAGCATATGTTCATCTCATCTCCATTAGGGGCCTGTTGGAGAGGAAATACAACTGCAGAGGAGCTTTCAAAGCAAAGCACAGGATTTCTGGTCCTCCTCCTGTTTTTCTCTCTTGGCCACAGACCAGAGCAGCACAGTGGTATTCATAATAAATGTTCCTCATTGGTCAGTGCCAGCAAGAGGTATGATGTAGATCCAAGCCAAGCAGTTTGACTGACCTCCTGGCCTGCCCTGGGCACCCATTACTCTCCTAGGGAGAGGTGGCAGACGAGTACCATCTACCTGTACCTGCAGCACCGTGCAAAGCAAAGGCCTGACAGAACACTTATTGGGTGTATTTCCTGTATCTGTGTTGTGTTTGATCACATTTTTGAAATGGAGCTTCCTCCACAGGTCAGGCTGTATCTGTAGGGCACAACAGAAGTTAGAGAGGCAGGGAACATACTGCATGCAAATACAACACCCACCCCAAATCTGGCAAGGGGTTGGTAATTTATACATTTACTAACACATACAGTACTTTTAAACAGAAAACCCATCATATTTTGGCTCAAGCACTCTAATTGCATACAGTAATATAAATTGCTGACAGTAAAATTCACTTCAGTAGCTGCTGAAGAAGCTGGTTTTGCCCAGGAAAGGAAAGAGTGTCTTCCCAAAGCTTGCTATTACTGCACTGTAATGCATTAATACAGACTGCAGCTTGTTAAAAGGGCTGAGATGAACCAGCAGATACATGTGGGGAGGTTTACGCTAGCACCTACTCCTACAGGGTATGAGTCAGGGCAGTGCTGTTGCTCTTTCACTTTTATAAGCATTAAACTTCTTTGCAAGCTTTTGAGCTACTCTGCAACTCCAGGTGCACATTTTTAAACTGACAAACCAGCTAAAATGTCTTCAGGCTGATAAACACGCAAAAAAATCTTCCCAAAAACCTAACACAAGTAAGAGAGAAGAGAAATAGTGATTTAAAAAGAGTTTAAAAGGTGGATCCATGTAAGAGTCACAGTGCAAAGAAAAACCAAAGGTCTAAACCTTGGATGCTTGAGATATTATACAGATGTATAATGGTTTAAAGATGATTTGCTAACTTGTCTCATTCAGGGATTTACTTATAAACTGTAATCCAGTCTAGCCTCTCCTAACCTCAGCTCTGACCCATGGGGTTTAGATTATATAAATTTGTGGGTATCACTTTCCTTTAAAGCAAACAGTAAAAAAACCTTGAAACAACCAGACCTTAAAACACTGATTGAAGCATGACAACATGCGGAGGACATGGGACACATCACCTCACCCCACTGCTCTGAAGAGAGAAGTGGCTGCTTGAAGGAGGCAGGAAGGTGAGAGCAAAGGCTTGTGTTTGAGTCACCTTCTCACCATGGCTGAAGTAACTGTTCTGACTCCTTTGACTTGTGAGGAAGCTGAGGAGAAGCAGGATAGTCAGTCTTTGTTTTCAGGTCAGTGTATTTTGTTTCTCAACCCATTGCAACACAGTCTGTGCTGTCAGAACTTCTTTTCCAACAGGTTTCTTTCCCTTCACACAGTTAAGTGTTATTACTTAGCTACTTTTCCTAATTATTTACAGTTAGAAGCAATTTTTAATTCCTCTTTAAAACCTTCTAAGCTTAACTTCAGAGCTAAATCAAGAGTTAAAAGGATGATAGTGGTGTAATCTATGTATAAAAAAAAAAAATTTAGGCATGATCTATGTATAAAAATTGGTGATGTTTGGGATAAATTTGAGGTTTAGAAACTGCCCCCAACCCATCAGAAAGAAATCAGAGAGCACACAAGCATAGGTCTGCTACTGATCCTCATTGCAACATATCCCGGACCTCCTGTGAGAGGACCAGCACCCCATCTCTCTTCAAATATTCTGATGGAGGTACTAAGCCTGGTGGTTATGGCACTTCTGAAAGAAGGGGGAAATGTATGCCTTCTCATATTCTCTAAGCCTGGCTCCCAGGAGCTATGTACGCAGCTGGGAGGTACTTGAATAAGGCAATCGCATCCATGCTGCCAAAACTGGACTCCTGAACAGCCAGGAAGGAGAACACTGAGCAATCTGTATCAGCTGTCAGAGAAAGCACAGGAAAATGAGGACCATGTCCTCATCAAGAGACACCCCCTGCGAAGTTCCTGCCAAAAGCAGGATAGCCAGAGCTGGCATTCCTGGAAGTTTTAAAGGAGGTACAAATTGTGCAGAAAAAAACCCACGCGAGACTTTGATGTAAGAGGAGCCAGGACCTTCTGAAGAGCTTTTTTTTTTCCAACACACCATTTGTTTCCCTATACTCAGCCATTTCCAGCTTCTAAGCCTTTTGTGCCTTTCTTCCTTCACACATAAATCTTCAAGTAATAATACTTTGAAAAGTCTACATGTCAGACAAAATTCGACACCTCTCTGGGTAACTACATTCCACTGTGCCCTGTAGCTTTCACTGTGAATCAGAAGAGATGACTAATGCCATAACTGCTTATTAAAAAGAAAATTAATCATTTCTTTGTGAGCTGAAGTCTTAGGATTTTTTTAACACTTTAAAACCAGGGAAAATTAGCTTTGATGAGCTACAGCAGAGGCATTTGGGTTTTCGTAGATGTAAAAGAGCATTTTGTTCTCAACAGCTAGTGCTGATTTTGCTTGACAGACGAGCTTATCAAGTGTCACTGACATTTTTGCAGTACTGTGCTAAAATATGCTTCATTTGCTACTCATCTGAGCACTTCAGATATGTCTTTCAGAAGGCACTAAAAGATTGATCCAACAAATCATGTGGGCTGGAAACGCCTCAGTTTCCTAGAGACCTCTTGGTTTCATTCTCAATGCCTACACCAAGAGTAGCAGATAACCTGGTGTAAAGAGTTCTTTCCCAGGCAGTGGGATGTGATGACTTGAACCTCCTCAAGCTGGTCCAGGATGTCTTTCA
>JAVHNF010067817.1:20396-32265 GCA_034783455.1 Micropsitta finschii | reverse complement strand
CTAATTCAAACTATGTTTATGCAGAACAGGTATGGAGAGTCAGCTTAAGACAGTTGCATATTGTATTCTATTGCATTACCCTACATTAACCGATAGCTGTATACTGTAGCTGAAAGGGAAAATGTAATTCAAAAGAAAAACAATGAATTTTTTTCTTCTTCAGCACAAAGATCAAATCAAATGCTACTTTCAAGAGCCAAACAATGTTCTCCCTATTTAGTCCAGAAACTAAATCAAACAATGAAAACAGAGACAACACAATTCTTGGAATTAACTCTCATTTCATTTTTCTCTTATTATTCCAGTGCTTTAACTGTTTCTCATTCAGAACTGACTGGTTTCACACCAGCAGTACTACCTGTGGATATTCTAAAGCATCAGGTACGTTCTTCTGCCACTGACGCAGAATTCATCTGGAACCCTATGTAGAGCAGAAGCAGGAGCATCCAAGTGAAGTCTGTGTATGGCCAAGGGAATAACAAGAAGACTACCTGCAGCACCAAGGACGGTTATTTGTACATCTTAATGCTCTATATGCATAGTCACATGAGGATAAGTTCTATCCTTGGTTACAGCCCTACATCTACGCCAGAGAACAGAGACGTATAAAAAAATCAAGCAGAATTTGGCTCAGTTTACTTACAGTAGAGATAAAAAAAGAAACGTTGATTGCCTATGCCCAAACCGTAAGGATACAAAATGTTCTAACAATTGTACAATACTAACCTCTACAACTTCATTCCATTTATTGTTCTGTTTTATTCACAGAGACAGCAGACACTTTATAAAAAGCTTTCCTTAAAAAATTCAAGTCACAGCCCATGATCTCAAACCCTTTCTGTCCCCTGGCTTCCCAAGCACCTCTGCTCATTTTCAAACACTACATAATTCATTTTCACTGAGCCTTATCAGGTTGCTGAATAAGAATGTGAAAGTCAGCTGGCTGTAAGCTGAAAAAAATATATTTGGTGCCTCCTCATTGCTGCTGTCACCAATTTAGCTGTTCCCATGGTAAACTGAAAATACCACCGCAGGAAAGCTGTATCACCTATCAATTCACAAGTTGAGAAGCGTGGTGTATGGAGATTTGATTTAACAGATCCCAGAACTGTCTGGTTGAAGGATGTGGCAGTTGAAAGCTGGAGGCTGGATTTCTTTTTCCTTTTTGCTTTTTCCAAAAACTCGCATAATCTCAAGAATAAGACATATGGCAGCATTTCTAAGTTGGTTTCAAAGAGATTTTGATTTCCCACTTACTCTCTTCAAGTGTGAATTACCTAAGAAGGTGTCAGAAGTTCCTCGAAAAAATCATTTAACACTGGTTGTCTTCAGAAAAAGAACTTCTAGAGAGAAACTCCCACCTTTTTTCTTTAAAATGAAAAAATAAAAGTTATTTTGACAGCTCTATAGCTGAAGCCTCTGCCTTGACTACCCATATGACACATCACAGCACTCATGAATTAGTTCTTTACAATCGTTTCAATTCAGAAATGCTTCCTCAATGATAACGAGACAAAAACACCCTCAGAAAGAGATCATCTCCCAGGCTAGAAAAGAAATATTACCATCAGAAATTGCAGGGGTAAGAGCTAATGTCTTCTACAAAACCTTTACCTTTTGTAAAAACCTTTCTAACCCCAAATATATTCTTACACGCTGAAAAGATTTCTTTAAAGGCCTTTTCTTTAATAAAACATTACCTTTGCCATTAGCATATCAGTAGCCAAACAACAATATGTAATGCATTTTCAAAAAGATGGAAAAAGCCAATTTCTAGAAGCTAATTTAGACTAAATAAAACCAGGATTGTAGTCTGCCCTTTTCTTTATTCCACAGCCAAAACAAAAAGCAACCAAAAGATGTTAACAACAAAAAACCCCGCACCATAAGGATTCTTATTAGTAAGTGGAAATGAAATGCAAAGAAACTGAAACAATGCATTTCAAGATCTGAGTACCCAAAAAGTCTCTTCACTAACAGTTATAAATCTCCCAGTAACACACTCTCCGATACACAAAACCAAACTTTTCTTTTTGGTGCACATGGAACTTCAGTGAATCCAAACCAATCAGCTTCAATGAGTGATTTTGCAATCCTGTATTTTTGGGACCACCATAACAAACTTGCATTAGAAAGTACATATTTTTATAAGATACAGTGAACCTGTCTGAACTTAGATCTATTAAATGTGCCTTAAATCCTATATCCAAACCCAGAGATATTCAGAATAGCTGCCCATATTTAGGAACTTGAACCACTATGTCAACACCATAGAATCAGTTTGCTTGTTCTCCTGTATGCAAGAATATCATCTTATTACATACAATACCCTTGCTTTATGATGGAAAAAAAAAAAAATGGGCCAAGAAAAAGAGATGTAGCTAAGTGATTTTCAGTCAACACACACAGAACATTAGGGGGAAGAAAGCATTCCTCTGAGCAAGCATTAGCACTATTATTAGCAGCATCTAAACTTATTTAAAATAATTATTCCAGTATCTATTCCAGCAAGCAATACAAATTACACTTGTCCCCTTAGATAGAAAGTCAGACACAAAATCATGAATGTGATCCTCTCTCTGCATTGTATTTATTTTACCAGAAGCAAGGAAAAAACGCTAGACAGTGTTCCTGGAAACTAAGGGCAAAAATAAATCTTAGCTTAAGAAAGGCTGTTTTAAACATTATGATTATTGTGCCAGAGCTTTGGGTTTGATGAAAATGGACTGTAGGCAATTTAGCAAGATGGAGAAAGCTGCACCACAAATTAAAAGCAGTTAAGATCTCAGTTTAACATTCGTCAGTTGAATACACAGAGATCAGATGAGACATTATATTAGATATTAGGAAGAAATTCTTCACAATGAGAGTGCTGAGGCACTGGAACAGGTTGCCCAGAGAAGTTGTGGCTGTCCCATCCCTGACAGTGTTCAAGGCCAGGTTAGACCAGCCTTGGAGCAACCTGCTCCAAGCTGTCCGTGCCTGTAGCAGGGGGTTGGAACTGGATGACCTTTAGGATCGCTTTTAATCCAAATCATCCTGTGATTCTATCATTAGCAAGTCAGTGCTGCTGCCATCGGCAGTGGTGTATGGCTCTACCACTGCACCAGGAGCACATTTTGAATCATGCTTTCCAGAACATGGAACCATTGAAATAAACTGACCTGGGCAAGTTTTTAAACTAATGGGGTGACCAGGAGATACACAAACCACTTGGCTTCAGACTAGTGAAAATGCCTAGTTTTATTCATATCACATTTGTCCCTTCCTTTCATTCTCACAAGTGTAAAACTTCATGCTGACATTTCAGAACCTCAATTGTCTGGTCACACATGCAACAGGGGGGTGAGTTCCCCCTAATAACTACTACAATGCTACTGATAAGTTACCCTTTTAACATGGTGTTATAGCACTGGTCCAAGACACCATCTCTTTCAGCCACCACCCATCTCTTTAAGGAATGCTACCTCTAAAACAACTATTTCCTCCTCAGATAGAAATTGGGTCTTGTTTTATCTTTGTCAACAACTTTGCAAAGCTGCCACCACAGCTATCTCTTTCACCTGAATGTATAGTGATCAAGCTACAGCTGAAGCTTTCCGTGAGAGCTAAATTTATTTAATGCCTTAAGCTCTGCATTGTAAGGCATATTTTCCAGCTAGTGAAGCACATTTGTGACTCTCTTTTAAAGTGCTCATCACTTTTTCACATCTTCCTTGAATCAGACTAGGACCCACAGCCTAATAACTGTTTCACCTGTGCTAGGCTTAGAGGTGGTACTGACTTTGTTCTTCTCCAGTTGTCTTCTTTCTAAGCATTCAAGGATGGTATTAGAACTTTTTTGCCAGTGCAGACTACTGGGAAATCATCTTGAGGCTGTTAACCTGCAATGGTCCCTAAGCTTTTCTTTGTACCTCTGTTTCTGATTGAACACCCTGACTCGTCTCCACATGTATTACATGGCTGTAATTAAGTGCTGTATTAAAATGAATTTTACTCATGGCAGTTAACTGGCAGTAAATATCACGTTTATACCATATGTTAATCTGTAAGGTGTGTAGTCATTGCTGCCCTCTCTGCATCGCCTTTGCCCTTTTAAATGCACAGACTAAGCTGGCAGTCCTACCTCCCTTTAAAATTTTCTTTCTTTCTGAGACATGCTAAAAGTAGAGAGGTTCAGAGATATCTTCAGCTCTCCGCTCAATATCTGGGCCTGTCAGTTTGGAAACAGCAGTAGCTTTGGCTGATTCTTTCATGTCTTCAGGAATATTCTTTTTTTCCCCTCTTTAACTCACAGTGTTATCCACCACATACAAATCAGCAACATCTGCTCAACATTTCTACATTGACTGGAAAAAAAAAGTCTGCTCCAAATAATGGATTTTTTCCTTATCTAGAATTCTCTTTTCTCCTATGTTTTCAAGTCCTGTTATATTTTGTTTAACCTATTGGCTGCTCATAGTTCATTGCTTTAACTTCCAGTATCTATCACTAATGTTTTAGAATTAGTAACATGTTAATAGCTAGTTTGCTTTCCCTTCACTTTACACATGGGAAGTCCAGATCGTATTGTTATTTTCATCCTTTCAGCAGGCTGGTACTTGCCATAATATAATTCCTTTGAATGCTCCATTGGAATCCGAACTGTTTGACTAGAACAACTTTTTAGATATTTTCACTAATTTTATGAATGTTAGGTACAACAAGATGAAATGTAGAAATAAAAAATCGAATCTGAATTCCCTTAAAAGGTGAATTTTCATTGCTTTTCAATGGGATTTGGTAACCCTTCTCTCCTTAGCCTCCCTGAAGATCATATTCTAAATCTGGACAAATACTCTGTTACATACAGAGAATTAGCTTGCAAACTGTTCATTTTATCCTTTGATTCCTCTGAAATACCATAGGGACACTTAACATTTTATTCTGGATCTAGTGATATTAGTATCATTTCAGCAGTAGTTCCCTTTTTACATACAGGGAAGGCATCTGAATCTTCATTTTTTCCTGCAGCTAGATGAAGTTCTGGACCAGCTTTTCACTTCACCTTCAAACAGTCTCTGTTGAAAAAGCAAACTGAAAAATATAAACCCAACAAAACTTTGAGTAAAAAAGAAATTGAATTCTAATGTGAATTCTAAGTAACAGAAGACTGAGTTTGCTGTGACCCTACATTTACCCCTACATTTGTATTGTGGTGATGCTTCAGTGTGGTTGTAAAAAGGAGTCCTAATATAAGGAAAAATGCAGCATTAGTCTTCGGGACAACTGTTGCCTGCTTTTGATATTCCCAGTGCTTGCAGTTGCAACTGTCCCTCTGTCACATCTCACTGAGTAAGGACCTTAATGATGGCCTCAGAGCATGATCAGACAGCAAGCTTTTTGTAGCTTGAGTAAAGTACTTCTCTGTTATATCCTTCCCCATCCTGTATGTTGAAGCTTGTCTTGTTTAGTTAAGCAGATGCATAAATGACACTGGTGCCAGAACATGTATTATGGATGGTGAAGCCATCTCCCCTGTTGACTGATCTTTTCTGTTCAGAAACATTGGCCATACAATTTTAATGTAGATTTAGAGATATAGAAGCTATTTCATGGATGGAAGAAAAATACAAATTAGGAGTTGACAAGTAAAATTTGCAACAGTGATGATTAGAAGAGCTGCAGGGAGAAAAAGGTATCTTGGGGAATAGAAAAGAAGAGGGTTTTTTTAAATAAATCAAATAAAAGCTAAGGATCTGACTCTCGCCCCATAAACGCATCCCTCAGGAGTCAGGCAATGTAAGTGATGGGATTACAGATGGAATAGGCAAGAGATCCTGGCCTACTGCTTCTGTTTCATTAGGTAGGTGTCTCAAGTTGGCTGAGCCCTGGTGTTACAAGGTAGCTTTATGTGAAGAGGGATCTCAAAGCCCAGACACCCTTGTTCTGGACTAACCCATAGTTTCAGAAGGAGGCAGCTCTCCACATTCTGTCTTCTGAAATAAATAAGTAAATACAATATTTTCATCTGGGTTTTGATTTTAGCCTAGGCAACACCAGTCACTGAAGAATTTATGAGACCTTACATTTTAAAATGATTTCTGTTGAATAGCACGGTCTTTGATGGTCATTGCAATTTCCTGAAAACTCCTTGGCTAAAAAATCTTTGGATGATTGATGCATTTATGAAAACATATCTCAGGCTGCAAAGTGTTCAGATAAAAGTGTCATGGCCGCAATATAAAAAAAAGAAATCTTATATAATTATTTTCTTGGTTCGAGCCAGGGTGAATACGGGCTAAGAACCTGATCCTGCCACAGACGTGAGTCTTCTGGAAGCAGCCCAGGACTGGGAGATTTTGCCAATACGCTAATTGGGCCTCAAGCCTCCAGGCTCTTTACAAATTTAAAGCAATTGCAATTAAAGCTGGTGCAGGAGTCTGCACAGAAGGATCGTGCTATAGCACACTGTGTTGTTTGTGTTGCCTGTGTGGCTCCAAGTCACAGAAAGCTGCATTTCTTTACCAGTCCTGATATTATTCACTGTGCTGCTGAAGCAGGCTTTGCTGCATCCCCAGACTGCTCCATGTACTGGTTAGCTGTCGTTAGCACTCCACTGGCACTCACGTTGGGCAAAGAATGCGCTGTACCTAGGCCCTGTGTCTGTGTGCACATCCATACAGCAAAATCCAGCCCTTGCTTTGGAGATTGAATGACCCAAGACCTGCTTTGAGCTTTGCCTCCACACAGAATCCTGCTGTTTGGAGCAAGGCTCTTTGCAGCCTGTGTTTTCCATCAGGCTGCAGCTCATTGCAGAGCAAAGAGCCAGGGAAGAGAAACGTATCACAGGAGGAAATGCAGGCGTGAACCCAACAGGGAAGATACAGGACTGCTGTTACAGAGCCCTCCGGTGACACTTCCTGCTCCCACCTTTCCTGGAAAGGATCTGATGTGGTCGCTGCCCATTATCCCTGTGCCTGATCTGCAGCACATGCGTTTGACTGTAGGCTGGCACACTGAGAAACAGGGCCTTGATTTCCAAATACCTGATCCAATGCCTGAAGCATAGTCAGTGCTTTTTAAAACAGGACAACAGTGGGCAGACAGCAAAGCAAGGAGAATGTCCAGCAGCAGTGTGAACTGTAATTAGATATGGATAATTCCCTCCTGAGCTGTGATCTTTCTTGAGGAAACTGTCCGTTAACCATTTGCACTAACGTGATTATTGACACCACAAATCTAATAAGTGCCCCAGCAGAAACTGAAGGCGGCCTGAAGCCTGAATGCACAAAACTCTTCCGTCTGTTTTATGATGATGGAGTGAATATTAGTACACTAATGTGTTATGTGATTTACCTGCCACTAACATATAGCTGTGTTACTGTACCTACACTTGGTAACAAACCTCAGAGCACCAGTCATACAAATACTCTTTGACTCTCCCAGAGAGAACAAGATGAGATCTCAACAGACATGCAGCGTGGCTTTCCTCAAGAAATGGGCCTGAAAGATTCACACCCAGTCCTCAGAGTGGGGTCTTGGGAAGCTAATGCTGTATGGGAGAGATTAGTCTAAAGGCTTCCTACGAGTACAGTTTATTTTGTTGTGAACCTCCTTTGAATATCAGGCATCCAAACAGAGCTTTCATTTTCGTATGCCTTTGAAATTAACAGTCAGGAATTTTGCTAAGAAAGAAAACTTTGCAGCTTCTGAACTGCAAAAATGGGATTCAGGCACCTTCTATTTTTCTTTCTTTTTGGCAGTTTTTCACCACAAAGTCAACCGAATATTGGCTAAAAGAGATAAAGGAATTATTTCACTTAGAGGTTATTTTTCCTGCAGGTATTGTCCAGCAGCATTCCAGATTTGTTTGCTTAAATCTGTAATAAATTTAGTTTATCTGAGAATGAGGTGGAAAAAAAACTATCAAAAAGTCTACAGCTGAGAAATGTATTAGATGTCTGAGAGGGGTGATGCTGTGCCTAAGAAAAGGTTAATGTGAGAATTTTGGGGTGGGGGGGAAGCTAAAGCAAATACCATGGGAACAGGGGAGAAACTGCTATGGAAACAATAAGAAGATAATGGAAAAGTCAATTTTTTCTAGTAATGGCAGCTACAGGACACCTAGCAGAGGAGGAAGGCTGCAAGCATACCTTATTCCATTCCTGCATTGCTAAGCAACACGATCAGACTTCAACTGTTTTGGCTCAGAAGGGAAACAATGAAGAAAATCTGCGTGTTGAAGGGGAGAAGCTGGTAGGTGACACAGGTCTCATTAATGTAAAGAAAGCATTGTACAAGCAGGCCACATTTGACAGATTTTCTGCTCTACAGTTGTATGTGTTGAAATGGAGTTTGGGGAGAAACATAGACATTAGGATCCTGAATTCTTTGTGCCTGGCTCTGCATCCAGGTCTAGGCTAGTACTGCTTTGGTCCCAGCAGCATCTCTCACCATCAGGACAACCGGAGTCCATCTGTCTCCCAGCCAAAAGAGAGGAAATAGATGCATAATTATTCTCCATTACTCCCTCTGAGTAATAGACCACCAGGGAGGCACAAAAGGAGAAAGACATGGCAAAGGGTATGGCAGAGCAATTAGCACATTGCAACCATTGTTTTTCCCCAGGCTACACAGGAATATTTTAAGGTGACCAGGATTTACCAGGGTCATTTTTAACCTTGGATTTTACTGAGGAGAGCTAAAATTTGTTTGAAGAGTGACCCTGGCCTTGCCGCATGTGGAGAGGGAAGTAGCATCAGTTCTGGCTGCCCTCCTCTTGCAGAATGTGATCTGAAGAGAGTGGTCACTGGCGATTACTTTCTCACTGGGGCAGTGTTGTAGGCTGAGCAAAAAGCACTGTGGGCCAGGGTCACAACAGTAGCTTCTTCACTTTCTTAGCTGCTGATTAAGTATAAGAATACTTATTTTTTTTGTCTTTTTTTTTTTTGTTTGTTTGCTTGTTTGTTTGGTGTTTTTTTCCTCTTTTTACAGGCTGAAAAATTCTGAGGATTTGGATACGGTTCTGCCTTATTTTCTACTTTTTTGATAATATCTGTGAAAAAGAGTATAAAATATATATATAGCAGTTGCCAGGGCATATCCCTTCTGCCCAGTGTAAATGACTGTGTGTGCTGCAAGGAAGCAAAAGTACTGCTCAGGGATTAACTAGCTTTAAATGATTCATGTTACTCTAATACTTGACTTTATATGGAAGTTTTGTCCCTAATTTTCTGGGTTGCTTAATATAGTGTTTTCTTCCCCATTACCTAGAGTTGATCCTGCCTTACAACCCTTTGGAGTACTCAGTCCTCCAACAATCAGTAGTGGCTTTTTGTCAGAGAGAGAAAGAACAGGCTTAGTGTAATGCCTAGTTATATTTTTTTTTGGTTGCAGAATCAACCTCTCCTCCTCAACCTTTAAAATCAACCTCTTTGGGCTAGCTTGGCCTTAAAATGCTTTGTTAAATTATGCAAAGATAGGAAAGAAGAGGTTTTTCTGACTTAAGTCATTACTTTGTTTTTTAAATTTCTGTATCCACTGCCAAAGATCCTGAATGTTTGGTGACCAAACCATAGGAAATCAGAATTTTGTGTCATATTGATTCAATAATTGGACATTCCTCCACTTCATGAATATCAATAATTAGAAATGTTCAGTTAGAAATCTGAAGAAAACTGAAATAATGACAGCTTTTCCCACCAACCAGCTCAAATAGAAATGTGTAATCCACTTCTGAATCTATGGACACATGAGGCTTTGCCAGGACACAATAGCAGCGGATGCCTTACTAACCCTAAACTAAGCTGGTATTTTTCTCTCTGTTGCTTCTAACTTAGTCTTTTGGGGAGGTTTCATCCCTCAAATTAGCTCAAATGGAATAATTTTATTAAGTTTTTGCAGCTCTTCCGTATGCACAGAGCCTGAATTTGTGGCTGGACACTGACGCAGCTGGAGTCTCAGCATCCAGTGCTTGCTTTGCTGAGAGCTATTAGCATTACCTGTAGCAGCTCACAGGGTAATACATTATGGAAAGGAGATTTTCTGCCAGGGCGGCATGTACAGAGTGGTTTTATGGTTAAAAAAACCTTTGGCTTTGACTTTAGGGGAGCTTTGTTTAATTTCTAGATTTGTCACAGACACATCCAATTGTAGTTATGTCTAATCTCTGTTCCTAGAACAAATGCTTTCCATAAATAATATAATTAGCTAATCTTGTAATAGTATAATACTTTCTGTGACCTTTAAAGTGGCTATGAATTTAAAACCACCTTTTCTTTTCCTTTAGTTTAGTTTTGTAATGACAGCAGAAAGATGCAGTACCGTTGCTAGTCCCTGGGAGTCACAGTTTTAATACTTATTGCAGCTCAGAAGCATCATCAGCTGGATGTCAGGAAGGCAAGTGCTGGCTAGGACCCTTCCTCTGAGAAATTCGGCTGACACAAAATGCCACTTCTGCAAAAAAAAAAAATACAATTCCTGCAAAAGTAAGCATTTTTTTCCTCCATCAAAAGCCTAAATTTTGCTAAATAGTGCAGATTTTTCTGACAAGATTCTCGAGTTTTAATTTTGAGTCGGTTTTGATCTGAAACTGACCTCTTTTCAACTCTACTATCGAATGGCTTCAAAACAAACTATCTGACTGTTTTCTTAAGAGCAGCTTCAGCTGAAATAGTATCTGAATGTTGATGCATCTGAATATAGCTGATATTCAGTTACCTCACTCTGTGCACAGGTATGGTTGAAAATTTTTCTATCCAACTGTTTCTCCACTTAATCATGTATTTCATGGAGCTGTGCCGATTTCAGTAAACAGTTCTGATGTGAAAATTATAAATGCTTATTTTTTAACATCATATTACTATGCTTGTTTTTTTAAAAAAACAACCCAACTATTAGATATTTTTGAATTATCAAAATGTTTTTCTCCCACAATAAATTTTTGGCTTCTCAGTTTGAATAGGAATTCAAGTATCTTCCGTGTTGAATTCTGGTAAAGACTTTAAAAGGCTCTAAAATCTTGACAAATCTAATTAAAGTAAGTTAGAAAGCTAATGAGCTTTTTGTGGAACGTCTGTGACATAGGAAAATGTATTGTTTCCATGTTAAGCAAAGGGAAATGAAATGCAGTATTTCCAGGTTTTTGGTCACTATGAGCCGCGAAGCTTTGACTAGCCAAGACTTAAACCCAGCAAACCTAAACGCACATTTATTTTGTTGCTGAAAACTGTAATCCTTTTCTGAAGGCTTTAGCAGATTGAGGTAGAAGTTCTCTTCTTCTGTGGCCAATGGGCTGTTTGAGCAGTGGGTCATAGTGTGAAATCACCATTAATCATGGCTGCTTTGCATGACAGCTGGAAAAATCCATGGCTCTTGTAAAGAGCATTTGGTGACTTTTAGCAACAGTACTGAAAACCTATTTGTGTAGCAATAAGACTTCCTGGCATGGATAATACAGTAAGTAGTGATGACTCTGCATTCCAAGGGATAAAAGCTAAATACCTGGAGGTTAAATGTCACAAACATTACTTTTCTATCAAAACCACGTCTGCAGCAGCAGCAGCAGCCATTCAGTACAATCCATTGAAGCCCTGGGGTCACCTGAAATGCCAGATGGCTCTACTTTATTCTGAATTAAACACAAGTTTTAAATTATCCTATAGGATATTAGTATTTGAAACTTATACTTGCATAATTTCTGTGATTTCATGTAAAAAATTTTCCTTCTGCTATCTAATAGTTGAATCCAAAACCTTCAACTGTATAACTTTAGTGAAAGGACCTTGTTTTCAAAACTTTTAAAACATTTGGATCTATAGAAATAAGTGTCACTGAAATCAGTAGGAACAGGAACTCAAGTGCATCATTTACCTTGTAGTACGCAGAA
>JAVHNF010067816.1:34562-45307 GCA_034783455.1 Micropsitta finschii | reverse complement strand
AAACCTGTGGGGGCTGCTGTGATATATTAAATGTTTTGGAAATTCAGCCTTTAGCTGTGAACATAAGCCTACAGTCCCTTTTTTTGTGAAATATCTGTGCTTTTTCTCACTGTAGCTTAGAGTAGAGCCCTGCAGCTTCTCTGCAATCAGCCTTTTCCAGCTCTTTGCCTTTGATCAGCCTCTGTTTATCTCTGTTCACTTAAAAACCTGTTTCCTTGGATTATTTCTTTTCAGAGCTTCATCACGCCTCCTGGAGCACAGATTAGCAATAAATGCTCTTTACCTCCGCTGGATGTGTTGCTTTATATATATTCTTTTCTTTCCTTCTTGTAAGCATTTTGCCGAAGCTTAAGATGAAAGTAGTTAATTCTAGCAAAAAAAGGCTGTTGTGACTCTGAACTTGTAATTAGCTGGTTCAAAGGAGTTGGTCTTTCACCGTAATGGTGTTTACCTGAAAGAAAGCAGTGCGGTCCCTGAAATTTCAGGCAATTATGTAGTAATACCTACTCTGAAAGGTTAATTATTTTTAAGCTACCCTCTGTCCAGCCCAAGAGCCAGGCAGTGCCATCTGCCTCGAAACAAGATGAATAACTTCTTTGTAAAGCTTTGGAACTATAATATGGCACAGAAAACAAGCAGTAGGTGAAGAGCTTTCCCAGCCTTTCAGGAGAGTTGAGTATCAAGGGAAAGTAGTACTTGGAAAAATGCCCTTTCTCAATTGTGCTTTTCCCTACAAGGTATCCAGCAGAAGGAGATCTGCAGCTGTCCTTTGTCTATCGCCACTGGTGTAAGACTGAAGAAAGGAAAGTATGGAGCAAAAGTGAATACAAATTATTATCTTCTAACTTGCATCTCTGAAGCTTTTTTCCACATCCAGTCTGGGTTCATTTTGCAGTTTTAGGCTGTGTATGTTCCCTCAGTCACACAAGTTAATGCATTTAATCTATGGGAAGCACGCTTGATGTCTGACCAATAAATAGGCTCAATACCCTCAATGTAAATGTCAGCTCTTTTCCGAAATCTCTTCCCTGAATCCTGCTCTGCCTCTTTTCTTCCCTATCTCATGGGACTGGGGAGCAGAGCAGTGCCCAGAGCTTGGTTATGCTCAGTGTGACTGTATCAGTGACAGGCTTAACATCGTGATTCACCACTGGAGAAAATTCACCTAAATAGGTTGCGGCTCAAAATAGTTGTGATGAAGAAAGCCATGCAGCATGAATTGAAAATAAATAGGATACTAAGCCTGAAAAGCCTGTTAGCCTTGTATCCAAATGCATGAATTGTTACCCTCAAATATGGCAGGCTTGTGCCAACTGGGAATGGTGCTCAGGCCCTCTGGGTTTTGCTGGTGATGGAAGTGAGCATGAATTTGATATGTGCTTGGTATAGTGTTGTTCTAGACTACAGCTCTTCCCAACAGCACTGTGCACTCTTGTTCCAGCTTTGCCACAGCCTGACCTGGCTTTGACTTTTCAGAAGATTGACAGTGATAGAGGTTTGAGGTTTTGAGGAATATTTTGCTGTTAATCATCATGATTCAATATCAGAAAAAATGATGCTGTGGTGTTTTCTGGTTTAGTTTGATTGGGGAGGGTTGGTTGGGTTTTTATGCTTGTGGCCAAGGATCCTCCCTATTGCTGCCCTGTAGTATTTGGCTCCGAGGGTATGGAATGGAAAGAGGTTGCTTTTGGTAAGCAAAAATAGAAGACTGTTCCAGGAGGCTTGCAGGGGATTGGCATGACCTTGTGATGTAAATAGCGTGTGCAAAGCCGTGCTTCACTATGCAGAATACTTAGTTCTGTCAAGAAGTGCCTGCAGCATTGTAAAACAGCCTCAAACCAGGTTACACAATGTTCTGGTCGTAAAGTAGCTTTATTTGGATAACTCTTTTGGAGCTCAAAAGGATTTAGGTCGCAGGAGAGGTGGGGTGCTGGTAGGAAAGAGCTGAGACAGGAGGCAATGGAAGTAGGGGGATGGATGGTGTTAAAGAAGTGCTTTCCAAGCTGTCATTGATCTGTGTTATTAATTAAGAGCTTTTTAATCTCCTTCATTTCTTAGCAGGTCTCTCTCAGAGGGTGGGGATGGGAGGTGCTGTGTTCACTGATGCAGAGCTTCACAGCCGGTGGGCTCCTGACAGCAGGAATGTCTCTGTAAATGTCCCCAGCTGTGTGCAGCAGGAGAGCAGAGGGGAGAGGAAAGGGGAGCTCAGGGGAGCCCAGGAGAAAGGAAAGGGTTAGGACAGCAGAGGGGCAAAGGCAAAAAGAGCTGAAAGTAGGTCACTGTGCAGAGGAGAATGACAAGAAGGAAGGAAAATCTGTGAGCTCCCAAGGGGTGGGTGGAGGTTGACACTTTGCTCATTGATGCTCTTCAGCATCAAAATCGCAAGGAAATAGAAATGATGTGCTTTAGCAACAGCCGTTGCATCTGCAGGTAGAGCCTTGGCCTGCAGCACAGGTTACTGCAGTGTGCAGCCTCTGCAGCTGCAGTGATAGATATCTGTGTTCTGACAGCACAATTGTTCATCTGCATTATTTATGGCATATGTGGTGTCCTTCCCTTCACTGTGAGGCATTTAAAGCAGACTGTTTTCTCTCCGTTTAATCCTTCAGAGGAAAGCGTGTAAAATGGAGAGAGAAAGACAGTGATAGTAAATGTGTCATTTGGGCACATTTGGAAATCAGCGTGAGGGGAGAAGATAGGGAATTGGTTTGTCATGACTGTGCTTTATCTGAGAACGCGAGTTCCAGTATGTTCGCTACTGCTTGAAATTGTAGATACAGTATTGGAAGTGGTTTGGTCTGAAACTTCTGCAGTGTGATTTCTGAGGCCACACTTAGGAAATCCTTCAGGGGGTTGTGTTCTTTGGTTGTTTATTTTTTAATCCCATATTATAGTGGCTTACATTATCCCTGCCATCTCAAAGTACTGTTATCATATTATCCCATATTATTTGAATCCCATGTATCTTTCAGAAACCTGAGAGATTTGGTTGCTGTCATTTCCTGCATTGTGGATCTGGTCTATATGGGTTTGGCTTTGATCTAAATAATGCCAGTGAATGCCACCAGACACAACTTGATGCTAAATATTTCCACAAGCCTTAATGTTTTGTTTGCTGTTCTCACATGGGGAAGTCCTTTGTTTATTTTCACAGCAGAAAGCTTCCCCTTGCTTGAAGGAGCAGCTCTTGCACCATTCCAATTCCTCCTGGCCAGGTTCCTGAACTGCAGCTGTGTGGTGAGGATGACATTTTGTGCATTGGCAGCCCTTGATCTCAACTTCTTTGCAGTTTGTGAGAGGCTCTGTGCTGCGTTCCCTGTCCCCTGGCAAACTTAGGCTTGAAATCCTTTATTCTGCATGGGGAGGTCTTCTCCATCCCTCAACAAGCAAAGGAGAAAGCTGCCGGGCAGCTGCAAGGCTGACGTGTACGCGTTCAGTTTTCATAATGGAGCCTTTGGAGCAAAACCCGTAGGAGTAAAAGGGGTTTTAGAGGCTGTAGTTCTACAAATCTCACCATTGGGAGCTTATTAAACACGAGGCTTCGGAGAGAGGAGGGAGCGACTGCTCCTTGTGAGCTTGCTCAGTGCCATGAAGCCCCATCTCGGAGGTGCTCGGAAGGGCTTGGACTTGACAAGCAGCCCCTGATTTATTCCTTCTGATAATTGGAAGTTCCCCATTTCAGCACAGATACAGATTTTAAGGCCCTGAGGTGCCTAAAAGAACATTTGCCTCTGAAACACAGAGATTTGAGAGCATAAAAATCTGCTTGTCCCTAAGGACATATAGGGTAAAACTTAAGAAGGACCCTAAGCAGGGTCAGACCAGGTTCCCAGAAGTATTTGGTGCAAGATACAGCATGAGCCATTCCCTCTGTTGTCCAGTGTTACTGCAGGATTGCTCAGCAGTGAATTGTAAGGTGGCCCAGAGCAGACATTTGCTCCAAACTCTACCTCTAAGGTGCTTCACCTTCCAGCTTTGCCCCTGGGGTGCTGCTGTTACCCCACACCTTGCTGAGAGTAAAATGTCAAGTCCTGGAGTGAGAAAACATGGGGGGTTTGCCATCATTTTCACATCTCTATGTACGGAAAGCACCTTGGGCATTGAACATTGGGCCAGTGCCTGGTCCGATGTCCATGCAATGCAGAGGTCTCCCATTTTAAGTGGAACTAGAGCAGAATAAGTTTGATTAGGCTCAGATAAGCTAGAGGGAAAGCAACTTTTTATGATGAAAGCCTGTAATCACCACAGGGCTGCTCATAGCAACTCACTAATCTGGATTGATCGGGCTGGTGGCGTTCATCTCCCCTTTGTTTCAGCATGGTCTTGAGCATCAGTCCAGCCTCTGCCTGCCACAGTAATTGCCTTTTATCACTCTTGCAGATTGCTTTTCCCTGGAGCAAAGTCCTGGTATTTTTTCATTACCGCAGTAGGGAAACAAGGCTCAGAGACAGGGACTGGCACTGCCTCCACTGGTTTCTGCTGTTGGTTTTCATTTGTTCCAAGCCAAAGGCTTGTTAGTGACCATTCCTAGCTGAGAACCTGTACAAAGCCCATCACAACCATATCTATGGCTCCCCAGCAACCCAGGAAGCAACCAGACTAACAGCTCTCTCATGTTGGTCTGAACTGGCCTGTGTCTTGTTTGGTTTCTTTATTATAGTTGTATTTTAAGTGTGCTCCAAACCAAACTAACACCTATTTTCTCCAGTGCTTAGAGTTCTGATTTGCTCCATGATTTTACGTTTATTCTTTGGTTTAAAAGAGCAAAGGAGAAGCAAAGTAACCAGCAGCAGTCTTGGTAAGCAGCTTCCTTCTGCCTCATTCTTGGGCTGAAATCCTGGGAATGGAGTATTTGCTCTTGTTCTTTCTGGGTTTCCTGGCCTTGTATCCCCATTAATATTCCTTTCTACACCAGGCATGTGCATTTTATCAGCTTTTGGAAATCACCACGGAATGTGTGTATAGGATAAGGGACAAAGGTAAAAGAGTAAAATCCTGGTAAGGGCTTCATGTCAGTGTATCTTTATAATTCCAATTTAATATATTGGCCAATGGACCAGATGAACTATGGGTCACCATGTGTGTTGTTACATCTTTCAGCTTCAGCATACTGGATGACCTCAGGGGACCCTCTTCAAGAAGGACCAAAATCACTTATTTCTTCCAATGTCACTGACACCACAAAGCAAATCCATAACTGCATCTGGGACAATGTGTGTCTGATATTTCACTTGGCAGCCTCAGCTGCAGGTCCCTGGTCAGTGCATGCAGGGGATGGATTTGGGTCCTCATGCACCAATTTTAAGTGTAGCTCTAATCACTGCAGGGGTAACATGGATACCACAGCACCTTTGCAGCTCCCCAGACTGTGGCATCCCAGAAGTGCATCAGACCAGCCTACACAGCTGTGACCAGCACTGCATAAACTTGTGCATTCTGCACTGTCTAATCGCGATGTGCTCATCCCCTTTAATTCCCGCTCAATAGTCCCAGTTCTATGGCTGCCAGGTTGTACCAAGAACCAAAGCTCCTGGGAAATCCTGCTGCTTTCAAATACACAAAGATAATTCTCAAGTAGGAGGCAAATGCAATTCATATTACTTCAGCTGCACTTGGCATATGCTTCCGAGCCTAGAGATGCAGCTAGGGATCACCGGAGCACTCAGCAAACCAGAGCTGATCCTAGCAGGCTGAGTGCTTACAGGAATGAGTGCCTTGGAAGAGGGATACACGCTGTTTCCATGCAAGTTTTATACCAACGCACAAACCACATGAACATCCCTCTGCCCTTGGGCATGCTTTGAGATAGGACTAGAAGGATCTTGAACACATTTAGGAATGTGAAGCCGTTACTCCTCCCATATGGTTTATTGAGGATCTCAAATTCAAAGCATGAGTAGCAGTGAGGCCCCTTATTCTTTCCAGCATGCAAAAGGCACAAGAAAGTCATTGATGTGATTCTGTGCAAAGTGTCCCTAAGAAAACACACAGCGAGGAAATGACAGGAAAAAGCCCCTGATGGAAGAGAAAGCTAAAGCGCCTTCAGGAAAGCGCTGAGGAGTTCTGACAGTGGTGGTACTTTTTCAGAGTCCCGATAGGCTCAGTCGGTGAAAGATGCTTTGCAAATCTGTGAAGGAAAACTCAAGAGATGGAGCCAGAAGGCTTAAAACAACAATCTCCTTCGTGTGCCGACATTCAGGATGGAGTCAAAATGAGTTATCTCAGGAAAAAAGTGCGGCAGTTAAAGACGGACATTAAATTCCTTAAAAAAAAGTGCACAAAACCCAGACGTACAAAGTGGGTACATTCTAAGAGCAGCTCAATAAAAAATATTCCTTTTGATGAGAAGAATTAAGAAAATGGATACTTGAAGAGCACAAATCCACCCGGACTGCGACCAGCTACTGCCGCCTGCTCCCAGGGGCGTCTCCGAGCACAACACGACATCTTCTACAATAGAGTCCCCGCTACCTGCGTGTGTGAAATGTGGACAGTGAACAATTTGGGAACACGAACGTACAGGGCTGAGTATCCAAGTCCCATTGGTTAAGTTGGCTTTCGGGAAACTTCCCGGGATTCCCGTCTCTCCCGTTGGAGCAGGACGGTGCTGGAGATGGCGTCGCTTCCCGGTGGGCACGGCTGAGCCCGTGAACCCCTGAGCCTCTGCTGGAGTTGAATACTTAAACCTAAAAAAGGCATTTACAAGTTGACGCATTGTTTTGTTGTTGTTTTCTTATTTCCTTGCAGTATACGTTTCTACTTCTAGACTATGGAATGTTACATTAAACAACATAATTATTCATTACCTTGCTTCAAATTTCATTACAGTTACTGAGGCTTCATCATAATTTGACACAGCACAGAGACACCAAACTAAACACCAAGCAGCCAGCACTAGATGTATTTTTTCTTTAAGTACCAATAAGCAAAATATCCCATTCCCCCTAGAGATCCCATCAGGAAGGAGGCTCCGAAGAAGGAGGGAGGTTTCCGCTTGACCAGCCTGAAGGCATTGGGTACCACTGCAGAGAGGAGCGTGGTGTGTATATCTCCCAAAACTTTCCTGAAGGCGAAGCGTTTCTGTATCCTATCGAAGAAGGACTGTAGGTTAGGTCTGCTGCCATCCTCCCAGTATTTCTTAGAGAGTCCCAGGAACTTGAGGCGATGCAGGGTGGCTCCTAACAAGACATCGGCCAAAGTAAAGACGCATCCGCAGAGCCAAAGTTCACACTTCTGCCCTGGAGAGAGAAGCAAAGGGTAAGGTAGGTAAGGGTAAGATGAAACCCTAAAGCCTTGCTCAGAAGATCCACAAAGGCAGGAGCATTTGCATTAGACCTGATGTGTTTTGTCTCAGTTCTCCGATGTCCCAAGAGACAAGACCTCCGTCTATGTGATGGAGGATATATGGGTCCAAAAAAATGGGAATACGACACAATAATTTGTAGCTCACATGAAGATGTACGTCTCTGCTGCTCCCTCCCAAGTCAAGAGTGGCAGGAGATGGAAAAGGGCCCTTGGCTTCCCCTTGAAGGAAGATATGGTGCAGTGCCCCTTTCTGCTGTGTTAGTGCTCAGGAAGAGCAGCAGTGTTTGTCCTTGGCTGCTCTGGGAGCTGTTTCAGGAGTGTCATGTTAACTTGCCCTATTTTAGGGATGTGAGAAATCCTTGGGAATTAAAACCACTTGCTGGCCCAGCCTGGCTGCTCTCCTTGTGCACTGTCAGAGAGGTCCTGCCTCCCCTGCCCCCTCTCCTGCTCCAGGACACCAGAAATGGCAACACGTCTGTGCCAGGAGCCAGGTTTTTGGGGAAGGCACGGCTTAGGGTGAATGCTGGGTGTAAAGAAAGACATCAAAGTGTTGACAGTCCCTGATAATGGGCAATCCTGGAAATAACCTCATCAGAGAGGCCTCCAAATATAAACCAAGCTGTTGTTAGGCTGGAAGAAGTGGGCTCAAGCCAGGATAGTGTTAAGCGCTTCCCTGATGCCCTTTCAATACCAAGGAGCAGGGCTGGGATGAAGATGAAGGAAGCTGCAGGTAAAGAACAGCAGAACGGACACAAAACGTGACCCCATCCAGCTTCAGTCCCTGGCTTTGCACCAAAGCCTTAATTGTGAGGCTCTCCCACTGTCCTGTGACTGTTCTATCAGGGAAAGAGAGAGGCACCTTTATTGCACCCCTGTGCAAGCACTGGTGCTGCAGGGCTGCCTGCAGGGCCAGGCCAGGGGAATTAGCAGTAATTAGCAGCCCTCAGTTGTGTTGCTTGGCAGCCTGCCTAATCCTGCTGGAGGCACTGCCCAAGTGCACAGATTGCCTCTGCCTAATTAGTCAATAAATGTTTTCGGTGACTAATGAATTGTAGGGGTGCTGCAGCCAGAGCCTTCTGGGTGCCGTGGGGACCCTGAGGATGCTTCAGCTCTCAGGTAAGAGTAGCAGCGTTGGGGTGGCCGCCTCCCTCCCAGGCACTGCTGTGGGTGAAGGAGTAAAGCACATTGTGTGGGTGGTGACTTTGGGAGGGATCTGTGATCTGGTCCTGTCCCTCATGACTCTGGGCTTGCAGCCCCTGCTGAGGTCTGGACTTGGCTGTGGGTACCGCAGCCCCTCACACCCCTTTTCCCAGCACCAAGGTAGGGCAGAAGCATGAGCAAAGGCAACTCACCCCCTTTTGCATCCGGAGCAGCCACCGCTAGGACCAGCCTGACCCAGCCCAGTGGGGTGCCTGTGGGAGGGGGTCACCTTTTGCTCCTGCAGCATCTCTCACCCTCCTGCCCTGCCTGCATTGCTGCGCGCTGGGTGGGAGGAGAGCTGCTGCACTGCAGCTCCTGGGATGCTGCCAAAGGGCTGGTGCTTGTGCCCGCTGCTGAGATCCTGACCTGGCCACAGCCACAGAGGAGGGAGTCTGAGGGCTCCGAGCAGAGGGCACGCAAAGGACCAAAGGCAGTCTTGTGCCTGCGTGCTGGTGGCAGCAGCAGCCACTCCTCTGCTCCAGGCACCCAGGATGTCCTCCAAGGGCACCTCATTAGGCTGAATTCTGCTGAGCTATCTCTGATCTTAGTCAATGAGGGTGTTTGTTAAGTGCAATTAGAGCAACATTAGAGCAACGCAGGGTGCTGCTGTGAATGCATCAGGGCTCCCAGCAAATCCCCAACCCAGTGCCTTGCAGGGCCTGACCTTGGCACCTCTGTGGGCCCTTTGGTGCGTTCCCAAGTGTGACGCACAGCTCCTGCAGCCAAGGGCAGCTCCAGGGTCAGCTCTGGGGCCATTCCCTGATTAACTACCTCTGGGCTCCGCTCCGGACCTGGCGCCATGGCACTGGCAGCCGCCGGCCCTGCTGGGGCTGGGGTTTTGAGCCCAGCCAGCAGCAGGGACAGGAAGCTGATGGCATCATCCCGGGGTGGCAGCGGGACAAGCAATGCCCAGCTGTGCCCATGCATCCCTGTCTGCCAGGCTGGCTCTCAGCAGGTACCCAGTAGCACGTGTTTGATGTTGGGGATGGCTGGTGCTGCTCTCTCCTACCCGCTGGTGTTTTACGCAGGTCCTGTAAGGCTCCTGCCCCTCCAGGGCCCCTCAAATTCCTGTCGGGTTTCCCTTCCCACACTCCACTGGGATGTGCTGCAGGTCCCAGCCCTGTGCTTCCAGCAACGTGCTCTCCTCAGTGCAATAGGGCCAGCCTGCTCCTTCCCAAACCAGCCAGAGCATCAGTCACTGGCAGCCCCTTGCTGGGGCGGAGGGGACCTGCCACTACCCTGCGATGACTTCGGAGCTAACACAGAGCAGTGTGAGGACAGGGTCCAGCTGTCCCCTGTGGCAAGGGGTGTGAGGGCTCCCTGGAGGAATTCAGTGTGCTGGTGGCCACCCTCCGTGCTCTGGACTGGAGCGTGGGTCCAGGGGATATAGAAGTAAGGGGTCTGGTGGTGGCTGAGGCCATGGTCTTTTGGAGAGGGAAACCAATATGGTGCGACTGTCCTACACATGCAGCATTACTTGGGAAGGTGGGACAGGAGCTGTGCTTGGAGTCACCCTCCTGTCTCAGGCCCAGGAATGAGGGACACCTCAGGACCTGCCTAGTAGCCTCAAGATTTGGGGTCAGTGGGGGTGTTGGGGCAGCCACCTCCAGTAAGGGCTCAGCATTAGGTATGGGGGGTTTTGCTGAGATGTGAAATGACCTGGAGAGTGGGCAACAAGAGGGAGAGTGCAGGCACAGGCCTCTCAAAGAGCACAGTTGGGTGCCTTGAGCCTTTTATCCTTCCTTGTGACCTTTTCTGGCCTTAGCTCATGATTTTGTACTTTCAGACTGGCAATACAGGGAGAGCAGGGGAAGCTCTAGGAACCTTGTACTGTCTTTAGTGGTGGGTCTAGGCAATTCTGTATTTTATTTAGAAGTCTGCTTGTTTGAATTTTATTGCTGAAAGTTCTTTCTTTCATTTGTTGTGGACCCCTTGTCTTCCCCAAACCTCTGCTATGTGCATCTTCTTTTGTCTTCACTGTCTTAAATCAGAGGACTATTTCTTGTTAGTTGTTCTTTAAAAGTTTTGTCTGCCTTTTAGAGAGTCTAAACAAAAAGAGTGTTTCATCCTTAGTTTGTAGTTCAGCTGGTACATGTGAGATTTTCCTAAACACACTAAAGAGGAAAAGTAGCTCTTTTCTGAATGACTGCTCTAGGAAATCTTGAGAGCACTAGATCTTTTGTCAGCCTCCACAGTGACAGAAGTGTGACTTCATGAAGTATTAGACAAGTTCACAGGCT
>JAVHNF010067812.1:64803-76828 GCA_034783455.1 Micropsitta finschii | reverse complement strand
TCTTTTGAGGTCCCTTCCAACCCTTGGGATTCTGTGATTCTGTGATTCTGTAAGGAATTGTGTATGCTTTGGAGCATGTAACCCAAAGTTGCCTGAACTGTGGTACTTTCAATTGATAAGGGTCCTGCTCAAAACTGTAGTAGTCTCTTCACAGAGACTGCAGTCTAGCTTAGAGAAAACAGTAAGAAACTTCAGTGCCTCTCACTTCTTTAGATGACACCACTCCCCTGCCTTTTTTCTAAGATTAAAAAGAAGATCTAAATATACATTAAATTACACTGTCTCTGAGTGTATTTTCCACACTTCTACTGATGCAAAGTGATTTTATCACTTAAATTAAAACATGCAATCAGAGCATGGCTTGAATTTTAATTCCTTACACTGTGAGTTTGGTTTAAGCAGAATCCATGCTTTGAGTGTTACTATTTGATTGGAAACAGTTTTCTACAGGTCAGACTTAGCAATAGCAATGTGTCTTCAAGGCAACATTCACAGTGTAAACTAATGTTTTATTTAATGACCACTTTATGGCAATGAATTTTCCTCTCAGAAAACATTGCACACAAGGAGAAGGATGATATAAGGAACATGTTTTGAGTGCAGTTCACAAGAAAAGAGAACAGCAGCAAAGCTCAGCTTCTGTTAAGAGATCGTTACACTTTATACAAGGGAAAACGTGGCATTTCTTGGGAATTCTTTAAGCAAAACATGGCATTTCTTGGGAATTCTTTAAGCAAAACATAACAGTGAAAAGTGATTCCTTCACTCTTCCTCTTATTTGTATGGCATCTGATCAGGAACCTAATTGCTGGACCTATGCTATAAACAGGAAGGTCAGAGAGAACAAATCAAACATGCTCTGGGGCTGAAGACTATAATAGCACAACTGAAAGGGAAGTAAGAGCACAGGCTCATTTGAAGGGGTAGGGCTGCATGTGTCCTACTGGCAGTTGCCTTTGCACTGACTCCAAGTGAAGTGATAAATGAGGAAGGCAAGTAACCACCTGCTGTGAAGCACCTGCCTTGAAGACCACTCAGCATTCAGGTAAGGTAAATGTGCTCTTACTGTGGGGAAGGAATTGGCAAGGAGCCCTCTCCTCAAACAAACAAGGACTTAAAAATCCTGTCAATCATGTCTTAAAGCGAGGAAATAGAAGGACTGAATCTTTATTCACTAGAAATACATTTTTGTGAGTAGAAGTGGCAAGAGAGGCACGGAAGTGTTTCTGTTTGGACAGGTTTGTGATTCAATGGAACAGCAGGGTGTACTTTGTATGGATCAGATGGGTGAATCAACATGGATAATTAATTCCTTCTCATAAGTTAGGGGTTATTTCTTACTCTCAAGGTGAAGGAAGGGGGTGGGAAGTCCTATCATTAGTTCCAAACAGTAAGCTTTGTCCTTGTCCTCTGCAAAGAGGCAGAAAGTTTTAGCATTAATAAGTTATGTTCCTATGAAGCCACTCTGAGAGACCATGTCAGTGCTGATGGGAGAGGTTGTTTGTAGCCAACGGAAGGCCCAAACTCTCCCAATTAACAACCTGAGTTTTGCTTTGTGAGGTGACAAGAATTAAGAAGGAAGAACAGTGGCTGTAGGGTTTGCATTTGAGGAAGAACAGCCGGTGATGCAGGCAGTTGTTAACTGACATAAGATCATGCTCATGTGCAACAGTGTAAAGATGAGAATCTTATCAGTCTTATTCTGGCTCCATGCTCGGTTTTGGGGGTTGAAGCTATGTGAGGTGAATTTTAGGCACTTTGCCTCTATTTTTTCTCCTTTGTGTTCTATTATTGTTCCTTTTCTCTTAGCCTGATATTTCTTCATTTTCCCTTTATGTCCTACTTTCATCTTGGTGACAGAAAGAGAAGGAGACTGTGAGTGTACACATATGTAATCACCAGGACTATACCAAACGCTCCAGATGTACCTCAGTGGGAGACTTGTGAATGGTAAAGGCAAGACAGCAAAATTCATGGTCTAGACAGTGTTCAAAGCCTGCTGGTGTATTTATTTAAATTGACCAGTCTTGAAGTTTCAGATCTGAGTAGGCCTGCCTATTGCTAGTATGAGCTGTGACTTTGCCTGTCCCAGTGTTAGATATCATGTTTGGTTTATACCAAAAGAAAACGTTTTTTCCAACCTGCCTTTTTTCCCTCAATAATAGGCATCTCTTCATTATTTTTGTTGACTTGTCCTGCCTCTGAGTGATACTCTCCTTTTCTTTAGAACTACAGTGAGGGCTGGTTACTTCCTAAAGGACAGGGAACATAGAGCTGTTGATCACACAGCTGACAGGGCAGAGGTACAGCACCTGTGCAAGTGAGCAACTTAGTCGTTGCTCATAAGTGTTGGAGCCTCTGAGGTATCGAATAACAGGTATTGAAATAAAAGATATTGAAAAATGTACCCATTTGTCATGGTATAACCCCAGGTGGCAACAGAACACCACACATCTGCTTGCTCACTCCTCCCTGGAGGGATAGGGAAGAGAATTGGAAGGGTAAAAGTGAGAAAACCAGAGGGTTGAAATAAAACCTGTTTAATAAGCAAAGCAAAAGCTGCACACAACAGGAAAAGCAAGGAATTCATTCACCTCTTCCCATCAGCAGGCAGGTGTTCAGCCATCTCCAGGAAAGCAGAGACCCATCATCCAGAACAGTTACTTGGGAAGACAAATGCCATCACTCTGAATGCCCCCCTTTCTTCTTCTTCTCCCAGCTTTAAATGCTGAGCATGAAGCCATATGGTATGGAATACCCCTTGGGTCAGTTAGTGTCAGCTGTGTCCCCACACAACTTCTTGTGCACTCCTAGCTTACTTGTTGGTGGGATAAGAAGCAGAAAAGGCCTTGACTCTGTGTGAGCACTGCTCAGCAGTAACTAAAACATCTCTGTGTTATCAACCCTGTTTTCAGCACAAATCTCAAACACAGCCCCATTACTAGTTACTATGAAGAAAATTAACTCTATCCCAGCCAAAATCAGCACAACATTGCACAACTATTTTTCTAGAGATTGACACATCTCTCTGATGCTTGGGAGGATTATATTCCCATGCCTAGCACATGATTCGCAGTACCACATGCCATGGACTCTCCGGTTTCTCAAGCAGTAACCCTATGATGGATGAAACAACCTTTATCTTCAGTTTTGGACCAGAAGATACCTTGGCTTGAGCACAGGTGCGTTTTGCAAGATTAGGAATCCTCTTCTCCAGGGCTGCTGGGAATGGTCAAATCAGTCCTTGCCATTTCTTGGCTGCTGTTTCCAAAGAAAAGAGCTCTCATCCAAGCCGACCATGGGTCATAGCTCCCATCATAGCAAAGGCAACTCCACCACCAGTTCTTGGAGTCTGAATTCTCAGGCAAGGGAACATTCATTCTCCCAGGTTAACAGTGACTTTTCCTCAACACAGACATAGCTCCTCCATGCACAGGAGGAATGTATTCACCACCACAACAACAACCCACAGAGGCAAAGCTGATTGTCCTGCTTAATGAAGCGTCTGGTTTTATGTCTGAAGCAGTAAAGCACTTACTCATATCTTGTACTTAGTGCCTTTCCATGGAGACAACTCTTGACCGCTAGAAGAACAGTAAATTGGTGAGAGCTCTTGTGTGGCATTTTAAAAACCTATAATTATGTTTTTAGAAGTTGTTTTTCTAAATGTCTCCCAGATTCTTTCTGTCATTATGGGGTACAAAAGTCAACACTACAGTGACTAGGGTTTTGAGGTCCTCCCATTCAGCTTGGACCCATGTTTATTGCAAAACTATGCAGAGATTTACCAGGACTCTCAATCATGCTAATCCTAGGACACTGATGCTGAGTGCTCAGCTGAATAAATCCACATTCAGCATTGCCCAGTTGATCTTTGTACTCCCATTTCCTCCTACTGAGAATATCAAAAGATATTCATAGGAGACAACTGGCTTCTCACTGGTGAGAGCTGCTCTTTCAGGCTTTCTGTGTTATACTCAGACTTAGTTTGACCAGCCTTCTGTCTGTGTTGAAGTTTAATGGAGCATCAGGCCTCTGCAGTTCAGGAAGAGAGACAGATGTACAGTCAATCAGAAGTCTTAGGTCATATTTCACTGTATTAGAATGGCTGCGAATCTTGTCTGGGGGAGAGGAACAGAAAAGGGAATATGTGTTTGATATTTTAGCTAGTGTAATAAGGCCCTTTTGCTTCAAAGGCATGAAGTCCAATGAGGCTTTAAAACATCAAGCTTAATCTTCTTGATTCATCTTCTGAATTTGGATATTTCTTGAAAATGAATTTTACCTCATAAAAAACTATTCCAGCTTTTCTTCACAGGTTGTAGACCAGTATCTTATTTTCTCCGCACAACCATTTTGATTTACAAACAAGCAGAGTCAAAAAGTTGAGGCTTTCTCATTCGTAAGACTCACGATAAAATTCTGAAGAAGGGTGAAGTGCAGCCTTCTCTGAAAGCAGCAGCTGCTGTTGGAGACCTCTTGCCTTCAGGCTTTCCCATAAAGTGCCAAATTCTATTTGTGAATCCATGCACCATAAGATTAATAACATTGGGGATATTCCCAGCAGATCTCATCACCCAGCTCCTCACTTCTCCATCTATGCTTTCTCTACTACAGTAGCAGAGCCTGTGCTCATTTTACCATTTCCCACTACCTCCTTTAGTCCCATCCATCTTCTGACTGTTTTCTCTTTCAGAGACAGATTGCAGACACCAGTATTATACCCAGGCTAGAGAGAAAGCTGGATCTGTACAGGATGAGGAAGAACAAGAAGCAGAACATGCTAATTAACTTGTTGTCATTATCTTTTCAATCACTCTCTCCTGCTTTTGATGTGAGAGCCACACACAGAGAATACGGTGGGACATGTTAATTATTGCATCCAAGTGGAGAAGAATGTGTTACACTAGATGTTCTGATGATAATAACTAAGCAGGATGGCAAAGAACGCTTATGCCAGTAAGAGCATGGCTATGTTGAAATAATTTCTGCAAAGCAAACTGTGAGAAAAATAGAAGTTGCATGCATTGGACTCATTTGGTTTCCTCTCAGAGATATTGCACTATCTTTTTGCTACTTCTGCTTCCTTTCAAGAAGAAAACAGAACAGTCAAAATGGATAGTATGAGGGAGAGGAAGGACAAAAAAAAAAAAGAAGAGATGGGGGAGAAGAAAAAGAATAATAGTAAAAGCAGGAGATGGAGGAGTAAACAGCAAAGAGATTGGAGGATGGGAAGAAAACCAGAAAAGGAATAGGAGGAAGTTATTTTGGTTTTATTCTTGAGGAAGAATCTGTAGGATTAATTAATGACTTGACCTGACAGCTCTTCAAGTCTTGAAGGTGTTACTACAGTCCCTAGAGTACTCAATCATATTCCATATGTTAGCAGTTTGCTGTGGATTGAAGTCTAGAATCCTCAGAAGTGTTCCTGTGGCATAAAGGACTCCACAGTCTGAATGGAGGACTGCAGTCCCATAGTTCTCACAGAACTTCTGTTCCAACTCCTAGCTGCATTGATTTGACTTGTCTTCTTTGACTTCTCTAGTGTAAGCATTGCATAACATACATATATACAACACTACTATTATGGAAGCAACAAACTTTGCTTGCTAAGGAAAGGTGAGCTAGGAGTTAAGGGTGACAGCAAAGCATTGACCTCATTGACAATGGTGCAGTCCCACAGTAACAAGAAAAGCAGAACAGTGATCAGCCATCAGTCCAGATTCTGCCATTCAGAGCATATCAGCCAGGCATTTTCTTATCCTCTTCATGTCCTTGTCCTCCCTATCTCCTCCCATGGGTTGTGCCTTCACCAGTTCAGACCCTCCCACCTCAAAACCTCTCAGTCAGCTCAATGACAGCAAGAGACTTCCAACAGGAGTTTTGGGAAAATGGCAAAACCACTTGAAGCTGCTTCTCTGTCCAGGAGGATGCACTTTTTTTTTTTTTAATGTTTTTTATTTTAATTCAAGTGCACGTATCCCAGCTCCCTAATTTCTTACCTCTTGACTGTCCTTTCTTTCCCCCCAAACCAGAAAGCTGCCTCACTGTTGCTTTCCAACACCATATGCTGCCATCTCAGCCACAAGGACCTTGTCCCAGGGAGCAGCTACTTTGCCCATATGTGAGCCAGACCAGGGTGAGACAGTGGCTTTTCATCAGTACAGCAAGCGGAGGATCATGGGAGACCCCTGAAGGTAGCGTGGGATGGAGCGGGGCTATCCAAAGTGGTGAACGGGAGTGCTGGACCAGTATGATGCTAAGTACCCTGAGACATTATGTGTGTTCTAGTTAAAGTGCTGCTGCCTTCAGAAGTGCCACCTGGAAGGCTGAGGATGGTACTTTTGAGTCAGGTTGATTCCTTAGGTTTTATTGAACCTTTAATGGTGGAAATGCCTCTATAGAAAACAGATTTTCTAAGCTGGGGTTACAGTTTGGTCCAGCAGTGAGCTAGCTGGGATTTCTTAGCAAAGTAGCTGTCCAGTCTGCATCCTTGCAGTACAGCAGCAATGCTAATGAAGATCAAAGAGAAACAGCTCTCAGCTTGTTCTGGCTGGAGAATGAAGATTGAAATGTGACGAGGATCTGCAGATTGGAGCAAGGACAAAGGAGGAAAAACCTCATTGAAGATGTTAGAACAAATCAAAGGGGTATGAAGGTGCCAGGAATACTTTCAGATTGGCAGTTTTTTAACCTGCATCACTCTATTAAATATTGCCTGTGGCAATGTTTCTACTGTGTTTAGGTGGGGAAACAGCATGGACTTAAAAATGAGAACAGCAAGGTTGTTGGGACAAAAGCTATTTAGAAAAGATTGCTTCTAAACCACAGGTTGATAAACTGGTGAAACTAATTACACAGTGTGACTGCCTGGAAGCTGGTTCTAGTCCTGAATGTCTATCACAAATATGCTACTATTGTCCTTGTGCCCATGGCTCTTGGCTCTTCCTGGCCTTAAAGTAGTCTCTTTTCTCAGAAGGATTGCAGTCTTCGTTGTCTCTCTTCAGCCACATGGGCTTCAATGTGCACAACACTTCTGAGAAGGTGCAGCAGATTAACTGCCTTCAAGTACCACATGGGTAAGAAGCCCACTCCCTACTCCTTTCTTGAAAGTTTCCTTACTTAACCATGGGTTAAGAGCAGGCTGTGCATGGATATCACCTATTGCAATGAGGAGGATGAACTATATTCACCTCTGTATCTCCTTACTCTGTGTACACCTTCCAGCACATCTATGGAAACTGTAATGAATTACTTCAACTGTAATTCATTCATGACCTTGACTTCCTTGGCTGGAAGTCTGAGGATAGAAACCTACTTCTTTTCTTCCTCAACATTTCCTTTGGAAATAGGTTTGAATGAAAGACACTGATCTGATAGGGTGGAAATTTTGGCTGAATTCCTCCCAGCCTGCCTGAACACAGCCTCCCTGTTATGAAAATACACATATTCCCTTACCTCTTCATCCTCTAGAAACAACATGCTTTCTGCTCCTTGAAGCAAAGTCTGACTTTGAAAGTGGAATGTGAATGAAGAAGAAAAGCTGCAGTGGCCCAGCCAGTGTGGCTGATCAGAAATAGCTCCAAATTGTCCATACAGCCTCAAATTTGTGTCAGTTCTTCACAGATGGAGTGGGGAGGTGACCATAGTGCTCTGTTCAGGAAATTGTCCTAGGTTACAGAGCAGTCAGGGAAGCTGACACAAAGTAAACTGACTCTTGGGTTTCATGATAATTATTTGCCTCTTAGGAGAGAGGGTCAGCTCTTTTTACTATATACTTTTGTAAGTCAAGAGGAGGAAAGATGGATTATGCTTGTTACTCCTTTGAAGTCTTTGCTTCTCCCTTTGTCTAGCTTCACATCCAGTGCTTGTAAGAGACAGGGGCTCTTTATTTTGAAGAACTAATTGCACAGCATCACTGAAAGCTAGAGAGCTGCATAAATGCTGATGCTAGCAGTCACACTGCCTGAGTCTATACTGCTAAATAAATCAGGGCCAAGATGTAGTATCGAGTACTGCTTTGTAACTGCTTGCACTACTCTGATGTCAGCACTCTCCCCGCCGTGGTTTGGCCTGTGCCAACGAGTGGTTTCCAGGATAACATCCTGACACAGTTTGGGAGATAGCGCAGGGTAGCAGCCATTCCCAGTGGACAACATGGACACGACTGTACCAGGTTATGCTGTGTCCAGTGTCCTTCAACAGTATTCTAGCAGGCTTTGCACCAAGGCTGTGCAACACACATCCTGTTTCACAGGATGTGACTCCATGGGAAGCCCTTGCTGGAGCAGGCTTGTGGCAGGACCTGTGGACCCATGGAGAGAGGAGCCACAGTGGAGCAGGTTTGCTGGCAGAAGCTGTGAACCTGTGGGGGATCCATGCTGGATCAGCCTGTTCCTGAAGGGCTGCACCCCATGAAACGAACCCACACAGGAGCAGTTCATGAAGAACTTCAGCCCGTGGGAAGGACTCACATTTGAGAAGTTCATGGAGGGCTGTCTCCTTTGGGAAGGACCCCACGCTGGAGCAGGGACAGAGCATGAGGAGGAAGGAGTGGCAGAGACAATGTGTGATGAAGTGAGCGCACCCCTCATTCCCCATCCCCCTGTGCTGCTCAGGAGGAGGAGGTAAAGAAATTGGGAATTAAGTTGAGCCTGGGAAGAAGAGAAGGGTGAGGGAAAGGTGTTTTAAGGCTTGTTTTTCATGTCTTATTATCCTACTCTGATTTGATTGGCAATAAATTAAATTAATTTCACTAAGTCAAATGTTTTTTTGCTTGTAATAGTAAGACAGTAGGGAAGTAGCCAGCACTGAGATTCAGAAAAGCATGCTCGAGTCATAGGGGGGGTCTTAGATAACCAAGACAAGCCACTAATCTTATTTTCTTTCCACAAACGCTTCCTCTCCTCTCCAGCTTCTAGTCCAACACGGTGAAAGATCTCAAGCAACCCTACCCCTTTCTTAGTTACATGAATGTATTTGGTAAAGGGGACAGGCCATGTTTTCCAAGTACCTGCATTTAGATAGGCTTGCTTTGCATTCTCCTGATAGGTGTGATTGGCAGGGGAAGAAGCTAGATTTAGCTAGGGCTCCTTTCTAAAAATAGGTAATCAATTTCAGTTCAAGCCTCTCAGGTTATAGGGAAAGAAAATGATTCTGCCTGGGACCATAATGAGCTTGGATAATCAGTTTTCCTGTTCAAGAGCAATGAATCTAAGGGTTTAAAAGGTGTGTTACTAAAAGGGATAAAATGGCAACTCACTGGTAGGCCTGTTTACTAAATTCAGCAGTAGAACCTGAAAGCTTCTTGGTAATGTAGCCCACTCCCCTGTTCTGCCCAGAGCTAAGAGTCCGCTGTCGATTTGCAAGGAGATGTTGCCCTTAAACCTCTCTCACTGTTTCCAATTGCAGTGATCCCACCTCTGATGCTAGGTGGTTGTTCTTGGCAGCTTCAGTCCATAAAGCCTTGGCTCTATCAGAAAGGAGTCCATAGGAGAGGAGTCCCTGAGAGAAAGAGAACCTTGAGGAACAGACCTTTTCTTCTTTCTTTTTCTTTTCATGCTCCACGGCTCCTTTGCTTTATCACTATCAAGGGGAATACCACAGGTAATTCCTACCCCTCAAAACCACCATTCTCTCTTGATCAATAAGTGGTTTAAATACCTTTAAACTTAAGACACAATTGTATTTCAACCCCAGTCCCTCAGAGTGAAATCCCTGAAGTCAATTCACCTCCTTTGTTCTGATCTTTAGTCACTTTAGGCAGTGCTGGATTTCAATTTTATCCCATTATAGGCAGGATCAGCAGTAAGTACTCCATTCTTTTAGGAATACTGGGCTTACCTCAGGATAGATATAGCTCTGAATTTTATTTCAGTGCAAGCTCTGCAGCATAAGGATTGAATTTAATAGCAGGCTGAAGACTCTGATAAGAGTTCATACAGTGAACTCCTGTCCTTACAGTGTTACCATTTCTTTAATGAGTCATTAAAAGTCATTCACAGTGGAGACACCAAAGGCTGGATTTGTTCAGGATATCATGAGACAGGCAGAAGTCAGAGGGTTAAATGAAAAGAAAGAAAGAAAATAAAGATTGGATGGAGAATAGGAAATCTTTATTAAAACTGATATCCTGCAAAATTATCTCTGCCTCTGCTGCAGGATGAATAAGCCTAAACTGGGAAATACCCATTACTGTAAGAGAAACTAGAAGGTATGAGGAGAGTGCTGCAAAACCTTGGATGCAATTGGTCTCTTCTACTTCAAACTGCTTTAGTATGATTATATTTCAAGTGCATCGACTGTTTATAGTTGACTGAAACAGTTCTTAGAGAGCTGTTTTGGTGAATGGTTTAGGTAAACCACAGAAGAACCCTTTTGTTTTTACAAGCTCTGCCTGTCAGATAAAAATACTGGCTCAGAGCTGCCACCCGATGACCAGACCTTGTAAAATCACTTAAATACAGGCTGCCAATGTTGCGAAGTGCCGAGTTCAGTGAGAATACAGCAGAGACCAACTAATTTCTTACTGCATAAAAAAGGCAATGAAAGGCCATTTTCCCCGCCACTCCCTTTCCACTCCTCTTCCCCTAAATCTGCATTCCCCATCACTCACTGCCATGCCTGCAACATGGTCCTTTGCTTAGAAAATTTAATTTGTTAAAACGTTAACTTTGTTTTTGATTCTGTATTGATTTTCTGCTGGTTTATCAAGTTGAACCAGTTCAGAGTGTGGGCAGGGAGGTGTCAGCACCAGCACAAAACAAGAAGGAATGAGCTGCTAAGAGCAGAACAACGGGTAGAAGGGAAATTTCAGCTGCAGTGAGCACTTACTTCAGCCTTGTCCTTGTCTTAACTGCATCTGACATGCTACTTGGAGATTCCAAAGCTGGCTTTAAATACCCGCTTGGGTACCCAAAGCACTCTGATCAACACAGAGGAGTGCTACACAGGGTAATGGTCCTTGCCAAGGCTCTAGCTAAATTAGTCTGTTCAGCACTCAGAGGCTTCAGGTATTGATTGCTCCCTGTTGCTGTGCTGTCTCACTGAAAGCTATCATCTCAGTTATCTCTGCAGCTTTCAGTGTGTCACCTATCACAAAGTGTTTTCCCTGGCAAGGCAGTAATGTTTGGCAAAGCCAAGAGGATTAAGGGGGATTGCCACATGTATGTCCATTTGGCAACAAACAGCTGTCACCCATCTCAGTGCATTATGCAATCTGTACTATTGATGTGCTTATAAAAATATTTTGGTTTGTAAAAACTGTACAAACTTACTTTAATTCACTGCAAGAGGCAAGCAACGCAGTTTGTGGCAGCGTGTAGTGGTGCACCAAGACCTTCCAGGCTGTTTCCCTTTTGATCTAGTCTTTTCATGAGCCTTTCATCAGTAGCAAAAGGCCTTTGCTCCAAGCTGTATTATAATCCTTCAGTCTGCCTGCCCTAATGTGTCTTTCTAATGTCTGTTAGAAATAGGTCTGTAAATCTGTCTGCTGATTCAGCCTACATATTATATTTTGTGTATTAGCTAACGGTGCCCTGAACTGCCTGCTTCCAGTACGCCAAACAACGCCAGTGGATTTCTGCTCGGCTCCGTGTTTTCTGGATCAGGACCTGCTGTGCTCTCAGAAGACAGCATTTATTATGTACCTGCAATTATGCTGGCCATCAGTGCTGGATACAACACAAGAGGACAGGGTGTTCCTACAAAGCTGTGCTGCTCAGCTGGAGTGGTGTGAGCTCAGACAGGAGCCACTTCGTGCTAATGTACAAGGAAAACCTACAGGGAGGTTTCTACAAGCTGCCATTTGGCCAGTCTACTTAATTTGAAAAACTTGGACATGTGCCTGGAAACATTGGAATTCTAAATGGTTAATTATTGGTGGTGAAAAATGATTACCGGTTGATTATCATTAGTTACATTTTAACCTCCTTCACTGATTTTATGAAGTCAGCATAGTGCTATCTAATCACCAGCTGATGACGGACGAAGTAACAATCCTAATTCTGCTCCAAACCCGTGCATA
>JAVHNF010067812.1:10559-22477 GCA_034783455.1 Micropsitta finschii | reverse complement strand
CAGCTGCTGGGTGGAACAGGGTGTTTTATCTGTGTGTGCTCCTTTTACTGGCTTCTTAGTGATCCAGTGGGCATGAGGAACTGATGGCTGATTGAGAACTTGGATGCTCTCGACCTGGGCTGCAATATACAGGTGAGGATCTGTACAGATCAAGTGGCTGGGGGGGAAAGGGGAGAGAGCAGGGCAGTGAGCAAGCTGGGGGAGATGTGGGTAGGATGGGAGGGCTGGAAGGGGGCTGCTCAGTTCTGTGACAGCAGAGGGGGCTGTCGGCCAGGGCTGAGGTTGAGTGTCGGGGCTGGGGACGAGGGGGTGAGCAGGACAAGGTGAGGGACAGCCTCCACTTCTTTCAGGCTGCTTGGAGCACTTAGTGCACGGACACTAGGGATTTCTCCCGGGAGGACTGTGCTGTACACAGGAGCAAGAGGTGTTGCTGCTCCTTCCTGAGCAGGCTGAAGCCATACAGCAGTGGGCTGAGGCTTTTAAGGATACAGAGGTTTAAGCTCCTGGAGAGGAGGTACATGGCTGTACTTAGATTAAATGAATCCTTCCCATCTCTGTCTGCCATTGGAGCAGCAAGACGCTGTGTCCTGCTGAGAGCAGGGACCATCGGGGAGAAGAAATCACTCACCACAGTTTCTCTCATCCAGCCCATTGGGGCAGTCTTTGATCCCGTCACAGGCTGGGACGCACAGACCATTCACAGAACACAGGAACTCCCCGGGACAGGCTGTGAAACCACCAGAGAGTAGTTAGTGCTCAGTGACTGGAATTCTGATTGCAGCAGAACGCTGTGGCTTGAAAATGGTGCTGCACCCAGCCCTGACCACAGGTGTGTCACATCATCTGCTCTGAACAAGGGCAAACAGAGCCAGGCTGTACACCAGGAGAGGGAGGGCCCTGTCCCTGCTTCCCCGTGTGCCAATGGGCAAGAGCCAGAACAACCAACCTCTTGGGGTGCTGTACCTCTGACTTCTGAATGCTGTGGGAAAGCTGAAACAGGTCCTTTGGAGTTGTTATTAAAACTTGGTTTGTGTTAGATATGTTGCAGGTGTGCGTATTCAGGCACTGGTATGTGTTACAGGGACCCTTTAGGAGGGAGATGGAGAAACCTTGGAAAGACAGACTGTGGGCGTGCATTTGCATATATGTGTACGTGTATTTATTTGTGTGTGGTTTTATTTGTCTCTCACTTGCACCAAGTCTTTATTTGTCTCCAAGGTGAGCGGGAAACAGCTCTGTCTAAGAGCTTTTATAACTGAAATGAAAGCCACTTCAAGCTGGTCTCTCACTGAATTCCCAAGGCCAGTCCATGATGTGGGCACTAGAGTGAGGCTGTAGTTAACTCTCTGACCTTGGGTTTTGGCACATGGATGCTCTGCAGCATGAGGCAGGGCCACATGTGCAGAAACAGCTTTGCACATAAATGCCTCTTCTCTTTGGGAAATGAGTGTGTGCACATTTGTGAGCACGTGCCTGAAGTGCTGGTGGCATCTAAGTCTCATGGGATGTGCCTGGTGTTTATCCTAACACAAGCCAAGTGCACAGGGGCAGCTGGTAGCCACCATCCCACTGAGGAGCAGGCAGGAGCCTGAACTTACGGTCAGATTGGTTGTACAGGCTGTAAGCTGCCTGTACGCCGGGACCGGTTAAGGAGATCTGTGAGGTGAAGGTGATGGTGATATCAGCAGAGGATGTGATTGAGATCCGCTCAGCGTAGGCTTGCAGGGTCCGCAGACCACACAACCTGGGGAGCAAACACAAGCAGGATGCCTTGGGCAGAGAGAAAGAAGACAACCAAGTGGGCTCAGTGGGGCTGAGGTGGGAAGGGGGCCTCACAGACTGGGTGTGGGGAAAATGACTTCAATTATGGCATGAGATCCAGAGTCCAGAGCAACCCTGCCTTTGGACATTTCCCACTTTCTGAGCTGAATTCAGACCACAGAAAGCAATTAATTCCTTGCGTTTATCTTCCTGAAAAAGCTATGTTGGTGTAACTGTGGTGCTGACAGTTTAAGAGAGGAAGGCAGGGAGAGAAAAAGTGGAAATCCTAAAGCAGGTGAACATTGGTTCTGAGTAAGACACTTGAGAGGAAAAGAAGTTACCCCCACAGCAGGAGTGCAGAGGAAGTTGATGAGACAGGCTGGGGCAAGTTTTGGAGGCAATTTTGCAGTACATAGGAGGAAAAACAAAAGCCATGGGTCCATCCATCTCCAAGCCTGCTTTGGGGAGATGGGGGTGTAGCAGCTCTCAGTGGTGGCAGAAGCCCCATCTATGTATGGGTGCTAATTTTGGGAAGTCCTGCAGGGGAAAGCAGCTGCAGTCAAAGCGGGAGGATATGGAGCTAGGCAGAAGGTCTGTATGGAGGTGGGGGGAAGGCAATGGCACACAGATAATATTGCAGAGGTGGTGACAGGCAGATTTGCAAACACAGGAGAGGTGGGAGGACACCAAGGTTACACATGGGAGAAAACTAGAAAGCCTGATGCAAACAGCAAGTCAGAGAAGACTGGGTGGTAACTTGAAGCAGTTCTGCAAGAAATGTGCTCACCGGGGAGCCTGTGAATGAGAGAGGCTGAAAAAGAACTAGAAAAGCAAGAGGCACCAGCACAAACAGTAGCCACCGAGTGTGGCCATAGCCTGTCCGTCCTCAGACCTGGTGGTTGAAGTGAGCAGAGAACCTGCAGAGGTTTAATCCCAGTTTAATCCCAGGTGGATTAAGCAAGGACCCCAAGACACACCTTCTGTTCTGAATTATCCACTGGCCTTGGGTACAGGGCAGGTCGTGCTTCTGTCTGCTGAGAGAGTAGGCATCGAACCACAAGGTGACCCCAAAGTCGAGGGATGGGACCTGCAGGCAAGGGGTCCAGAGCAGATTGTCAATGGCTCCTGTGAGTGCTGCAAATCACTCCATAAGACAGAAACGAGCAGGGTAGATGTGAAGGGGAAAGCTGTCAATACACATATCACAGACCAGAAGGGAGCACAGTCTAAACTGGGGCCATGCCGCAGCCCAGGGTAGCTCTGCTGGTTGTGCCAATATTAGACTCCTTCATAAACACACATTACGTGGAGGCTTGGCAGGGTGCCACCCTCTGCTTGCTTCTCATGGAGATCTGACTGAGAGCACCGGCTGTACCCCTTATCCCTCTGAATGCGGGCATGGGTTTCAGGGATGGTGTGGATGCTCTTGCGGGAGCTGGCTCTTACCGTCATGTGCCAGGTACACTGCGTGTTGGGTGAGTAGTAACTGGGGTAGTGTGGGGTGCCGATCTTCCCCTGCAGCTCCAGGCTCTCCCGGAGGGTTATGTTCACTTCGCAGGCTGTAAATACAGACATTCAAAGCCCTGCTACCTGTCAGCTCAACCTCAGCCTGGGGATCCCATATACTCATCCCACTGTAGGAGAAAAAGGGCTCTAAGGCTTGATGCTAAAGGTGACCGGGATCTTCCACTTCAATCCCCCTGCAAGGGGCCATTTCTACCTAGCAAGACTTTTAGCCTTCTTCTCCTGCCCAGAGAGGGTAACGGTAATGTAAATTGCTGTTTTAGACTCATATTGAATTGATATTTATCTGCATGTGCATGTGGATGTGATGTCCAGGCCACATCTGGTTTGTCCATGCATGAGAACTTGGCCTTCTTGTATCGCAATCACTTGGGCTCTGCTTGCCAGACCTTGGGCTGTAAAGACTTGAGCCAGATGCGAATGTGTGAGTATAGGTGAGGGAATAACATCCAACCTTTTAATGACCACTTTTACCCTTGCAATATAGAGTGAGCTTTTACCCTAATGAGGATGGAACACCTCTAAGAGCTGTGATGCAGGAATTAACCTGTGTCCTTTCTATATCTATGGCTTCCCTTCTCCAGCCTTCCTCACCTTTGAGGGGCACTGCCTGTGCTGAGAGGATGAAAGGGTCATAGTAGCTGTACATGGCTTTCTTCCACACGATGGACATGACAGGGCCAGATGAAAGGACTTCCACAATGGGCTCCTGCCTGCTGCAGCCATAGATCCTCAGGGAAAAAAGGTAAAAGGTTAGGAGTGAGGCAAGCAACAAGCAAGAAGAATGAGAAAGAGACAATGGATGTCTGTGTTATCTGCAGCACATGCCTGCTGTGAGGCACTGAGTCAAACAACGGGCCAGCAGAGAGACAGCTCGTGCTGTTGTAGTCTCTCAGACTGCACGGCTGGCTCTGTGATATCCCACATCAGTGACTTTGGCTCATCAGCAAGAGGCAGGTTCTGCATCAAAGAGAATTTCCTCTGATGCAGTCTGACACCTTCCCCTGCTGTGGTGTGTCGCGCCATCCAGCCTGGCTTCCCCACCGTGCTTGCCCTGCTCAGGAGCTACCTACGAGGTGATGAGGTGTTTCTCCAGGGGCCCGGCTGCATTGTACATAGCCAGGCGGTCCCTGCAGTCCGTCAGAGTCCACTCCAGGCGCAGCTTGATCATGTAGCCCTTGAGGCTATGGAGGTGCCAAAGACAACTGGAGGCCAGGTAGTCAGGGCCCTCCAGCCTAAGGACATCATCCTCCTGGACATAGCTGTACCTGTAGCAACCTGAGTCCAGAGGAAAGGCAGAGGGATTGAAACCATGAAGTGATGTAAGTGGAGGCAAAGCGGGGCTTAGTGGTGGTTGTAAGGGAAATTAAGATATAGTATTGTCTCTTGGGAAATCAATGTGAGTGAGCCCTATTTCAGGGTAAGGCTGACTCATCCCAGTGATCTCAGTTTACTTTTACATACGCTGTGATGGCAACGGTCCCTTTGTACTGTTGCCCCAGTTTCTCTCTATAAAGACTGACCCCTCTTAAGCTAGTACTACCGCAGGCTTTAAATATCAGCACAGTGCAGTTATCTTCTACTAGCTCTATTTTCTTCTTCCCCTCTTTCTCCTCTCACCCCCATAGTCTCCCCTGCTTTGCAACCTTCTCGTCTGGCTTCCAGGTTTCAGCAGGCTTCCATATCAGGTTTTTTGAATAGAAGTCAGCTTAAAGATGAGTTTCTAACAGTATATCTGATGCAAGCTCCCAGCCACAACACTTGCAACACTGCCTGAAATTACTAAAAGCATCTTCAAACACTGCTACGGTAACAGACCCCTAAATGACTGACAACATATCCAGTGAAGAGCCACGTAGGAGAATCCCCACTCAGCAAAATTCCATGGGGCCTGGGATTAGCACTGTTGTACCAGTACACCAAGCAATCTGATGGGATTCATTAGGACTCATTCATTAGGATTCATTAGGACAAGACTAAGGTGGCTGCACTGCAGCTGGGAGCTGGTATCTTTGCGCAGTCATATGCTACTGGGGCAGAGGTGTCAATATGCTCAAAGCTGCCCAGCATGTAGCTGCTTCACGTAGTTTGGATCCAACCAAGCAGCATTGGTGTTCCCTTGCTACTGTTCTCATCTCCCGTTCCCAGGATTTACAACTCCAGAAGCCAAGAAGCTTTCTGTGCCCTGCAAAAATCCCTCCCATAAAGTCACAAACTCAGAAGGAAAGAAAAAGATAGCCTACCCAGAGTGGATTTCAGCACTACTATGTCTTTCACACTGGATTCTGTTAGAAGGAAAATGTATAAAGGAAGATAAACAAAAAGATAAATCTGGTAGCATCTGAATACTAGCATGGCAGGTCATGACTCCTTTCCTTCCTGTGTAAATGGCTTGCTCACAACTTCAGTATGGGCCATTCTCCAGATACTTCTACATTTGCTCTCAGGAACCTGTTTCAGTCATGCCTTCCCCAACCCATCTCTCTGAGAAATCTCTCCGGCCTCTGCCCCAAACTCAACAGCCCAAGCCCATACTTTCCAGCCTACCATGGGCTTCTCTACCATTTTTCCTTGCCTATTTTTCTGTGCTGTTCCAAGACCTCTTCCCCTGCCCAGGAGCATGGGGAAGCATGCCCTGAGCATTGCTTCAGAGAGCCACCCTACTCCTCCGCCAACCACACCACAAGGCACAACCCCACTTCCCAGAGCTTTCACCATCTTCGCTCCCCTCCCCTGCTCTCCCAGTTTAAATAACCCTCACTAAAAAGTGTGTGAGTTACTGAGGGTGGGGAAGGAGGTCTCATTTGATGACCAGCAGTTGATGAGCTACTCGACATCCTTACAGAATCCACCTCTGGAGGAGGGAGATGCAGAGAAAGCCATCAGCAAGGACTACAAATCTATGCAAAACAAAGTCATAGGGTGGACAACATTTTAAGGAGAGCTGGGCTTTGCTCCAGCCTTCCAGCTGAACTGGAAGCTGCCAGAGATCAGGTGCTACTGAGAATAATTGCCAAAATAAAAGGCACCATGAGGTCAGTTGGGTGTGAGAATTGCTGTTGGGGGTTTGCCTAGGTCAGAGCTTTGGTCTTTTGTGGTTCCTAAGCAGATCTTTCAATTCTGTGGGGACAGCTAAGCAGATTTGTCATAGCAAAACCAGATGTGTTGGAAAAGACGATCCTGCTGGCATAAGGCAGGCTCCTAGAGAAATGCATGTGCTGTAGGGAAGGACGTAGACTGAATTGATATTAAGTACTCTTTCATCTGAAGGTAATAAGACCGAGTTCCTATAAGGAGAAGGTAGTCCTGAAAGTCTCTGGGAGAAAGGGGAAACTTGGGCGAGTGGAGGTGTTAGTAAAAATGAAACATTGGAAAGGTTCCTGTGCTAGTCAATGGTTTGCAGCTCTGTGTCTTAACATTTAAGCAGGTCAGCAAATGAATCTGTCAGAAAGCAGTGGAGTGCTAATGACTTGCTATTAACTAGTTATTTTTTCACTCCAGTTTTTCAGAGGAAATGAAGCCAGAGGTTAAGTCACTGGCTTGAGTTCACCCTGGCCCAGCAGTATAGGAAGTTTCTGGTTTTTGCCTTAGCTGCTAGACTGTGCTTCTGAGAGGGTGGTGGAAAGCACTAGAGAAAGCAAAAGGAGCTGGAGAGGCTACAACTGGTGTGTAAATACCAAAAAAGAAAGAAGTGTGGTCTGCTGGAATGAATAAAACAGTGAAACAGATGCAAATAAGAGGGAAATGGGAACAGCTTAGAAAATGGCACCATCATTTTTCTTTGTTTATTAGTTACATTATGAAGTGAGTAGATAAAGGGAAAATGCTAGCTGGGCTGACTTGGAAGAATTTAGCATAATATCTTACGATACCTTTCTTAAGAAAGTTAATTTGAATTGGTTGAGCATAAGGTCTGGTATGCTGGAAACACATAATAAGTAGAAGTAAGTGACTAATGGTAACTGTGGAGGAGATGCTAATGTGTCTCCAGAATAAGATCTTACCACGATGCTCTGGATGAGGGAGTTAAAGTCATTTTGAGGAAATAAAATTTTTTTGGGGGACACCAAAAAAATTACCCCCAAGATAAAACAATTGAGATATGGAGGGAAAAATTACAGAAAATGAGAGTGAGATATTTAAAATAAGATTCACCTTTGAAAAACATGAGATAAAATGCACAGGGAAAAAACTTGGAAATGAAGAAGAAACTTGGAAATGAGAGTCCCAAGAGGAGAAAAGAAAACCAATGTATTTTAAAACCTGTGAGGTTTGGGGCTTTCTAAGAGAAATCAGATAAAGCTGAGAAATGAAGTCTCATTAGAAAGACCAAATACAAATTCCATTGGGCTTGGATGCATTGAATGTAGGCACATCCCTACTCCTTTATTTAACACTTATTTTAAAGAACTTCTGTAAGGGTAGATTTTTAAAGAGGCTGTGAGATTCACTGTGGGCAAAAAGAAACAGTCCTTAATATTATATGTCAACAAATGAAGTGGCAACAATACTGTGTCTCAGAAGAAAACAAGTGGTGACTCAGGTATGTTGCCTTTGTTCTTCTCTCAATCAATAGCCTGGAATAATCTCCCAAAGGGAAGCAGGAAACCTAATTGCTTGCTATTTTTGAGCTGAGCTGATCAAAGTCGTGATCTGTGTAAGATCTTACTCCACAGAAACCAAAGCTGATGGGAGAAGAAAAAGTTACCTAGCTGGTCATGGTCAGCTGTATCTCTAATAATCTTTAATCCTTCAAAGGAAGAATGTTTTAGGGTTTTGGGTTTTTTTTTAAATCAAACTTCAGTTCTCTATCAGGAAGAAACATGTAATTCTATCTCTTGATCCTCACTTCTTCCCTATTCTCTTCACATTTCCCTTATCCCCTTCAGTGGTGGCCTCTGGCCTGTTCTCCTAACCTCCTTTCAGCACCTTATAAATCTCAGAGCATTTCTGACTGCTCAGGCCACAGCTGAGCAGCTGGTACTTACCCAGCAGAACCAGTGAGTCTGGGTTGACCATGTACTCTGTCTGGTAGGACAGGCTGCCCGAGCTGTTGAAGCTGGTGGAGAGCTCCTGGTGGAGCACTGTGTTTACCCTCTCGGCAGTCATCTCCTGCTGCTGACTCTCAGGGATTTGGAGGGCAAACCAGAAGAAGAAGGTCAGAGCCCCCTCCCTAACAGAGAAATAGCATGTTAAATATCCGCTGTCTTCCTCTCCAGAATCACTGCAGAGGAAAACCCTAGAGATTAAAACCCTGCTGTTTTTCCATAAATCAGACCTATCTGTGTTGACCTTCCAGATCACTGCTGTGATCCAGAGGAACCACTCTATGGGATGGGACAGCTGCTACATCCATGGTGCTAGTTAATGCTCAGTTGTTTGGGGGAGGAAGCCATTTCATGCCATCTGGCTTTAGTGATGACCGTAGGTGGTCAAATTAATGTGATAATTAATCAAGACTCTTCTAATGACTGGTCTCATTTCAGGCAGAAATGACCTTTGGTTACCACTGACCAGGGGCTGAAAAGAAGTACTCAAGACTTGATTGTGTCACGTCCCAGTGGTGACAAGTGGATGATTCATGACTCAGTACCTTACTACAAGCCATTAATGCTGGGCAGGCTCAAGCTGCAGGAGGCTATGACTGGGAAAGCTCTGTTCAACCAGCTGGCAGAGAAAATTGAGCAGACCTTTGTTCAGTAAAAGGCTAGAGGAAGAATTGAAAGTGAAACTTTTCTTTCCTCAGTTGAAAATGGAGCTTCGTTAGAATTGCAATTTTCCTTAGCTGAAGGACATATTCAGGGAAGTAGTTTTCCATGGAAAAAAATCAAACCCAATATATATGTCAGTTTGGAAGTTATCCCTGCTTTCTTGATCTACAAAGCTGTAGTACCACATCTGTCCAATTCCACTGTTACCCTATTCCCACATGGACTGTGCTTCTTGGCTGGAATGCCTTTTCCATGGTGCATTCTGACCTCTCCCTTCTGGTGCCTAAAATCAGGCCATAAAATGACCTTTGTGAATTAGAAAGTTAATTTCCATCTGCTTAGATTCTGAGAATACCAAGCCAATTTTTTTTTTTTTTTTACTCTCTCGAACTTTTGCTTCTCTGAAAAATTCCTCAGTTTTGGCTTTCCATCATGACCTTGGATGAACATAAACCAAAACATCCCCAGCTTTGTCATGCTGGAATCATTCTGGATCTGGGCTGCCCAGCCTAGCCTACAGCCCATGGTAGGGACTGCAGTTCGTCACTGTCAGATTTTGATGAAACCAGAGTAGAATTGACTGGAAGCTTTCATACACGAACAAGCAAATATGCTGTGGGTGCTACTCACCCAAAGGCATACACTGTGCTCGAGTTGTAATATCGACCCAGCTCTGTGGCACGGATCAGTTCCTTCAGCTGTAACGAGAATGTTGTTCCATAACTATTGTGCAGTGTTACAGTGGCAAAGGACCTATGGCCAACCCTATGTTCCATCCCTCTTGCTGTAGAGACCCACCAAGTCTGTCACTTGGATGAGAGTACCTGACCCCTTCCTTCTTCTACTCACTGAACAGCCTCAGGGCCAGCTCTGGTCATGAAATTGGCCTCACCATCTTCTGGAGCTTAGCTGACTCCAGCCAGAAGGCTCTGGACTCCACCTGTCCAAGGTCCGGGGAGTACTGACGATTGAGGACCTGGAGGCTGCCACAGTAATACTGCAGGATAGCCGGTTCCAGGTGCCACGGTCTGTAGTCTGCCAACAGAAGACACTACTGGATTACCCTGCTGATACTTAGGAGAGAGGCGCCTACCCATGTGTATAAGTCTGTAATGATCACCCAGAGTCACTAACACATTTTTGGGGTGGGCATTGCATTGACTACAGCCCATCCGCCTCGTGTGTGGGGACAAAACGTGTTGGATTTTTACCTAGGAAATACCAGGTTGCTGCAGCAGCTCCAGCCAGCAGAAGAAAGGTTATCCCAATGGGCACGTAGCGGAAGCAATCACGTGAGTTATTCTCACACTTGTCCTTTGAGAAGGAGTTAGCATCTTCCTCTTGTTCCTCGGCCTCCATCAGGGGCATCTAGTGACACAGCATTCAGGTCATGGTCAGGATGAGTTTTCTGCTTCCCTTCACATCTGTCTCTAGAGGTGCTCTGCCATTTCTGTGCTCCTCTCTATAGCCCCAAGAGATCTGTGTGCTAGCCATCAAAGACTTCGCTCAATGCAAGCGTGAGTAAAACTCCTAATTCTGTGGGAGACAGGCTTCCAGGACACTGTCCTGTCTATGCCTTCTGGTAATCTCTTAATTTTCAAAGGCATTCCCTGGGGTTTGCTTCTACCAAAACCACAAATGAGTACAATAATGAATTTCTCCAGAGACACAAGTGTTGTCCTCCCAGCCTGGGAATAGTTTTAAAACTGGTATTTTATTGACCTAGAAATCACTACAATAGAAAATTTATGATCTCAGATGCACGCAGAAGCTGCACAAAACAGCCACAGCCTGAGAGGCAGAAGTTGCCCTTTGCCTGCTGTGACATTTTGCTCCCGGTCTCTAAAAGTAAGAGAGCCTTGCCATTCCCACCAGGCCGTGTGTCCCAGGGCCAAGCCCATGCTAGTTTAGCTAATGAGGAGAGATAACCTGAGTAACATTCAGCCCCCTACCACCCTCTGCTTGTGCCAGGGCACATCTTCTGTCTTTCTTTGCCCCTTGTCTCCCTCAGGATGCTTCTTTTGCTTCCTCTCCACCACTCCCCTTCTGTCTGCATCAGACTCTGAGGGCAGGAAATGCCATTGATGAAGGGAGTCACGTTAATCTTGGTTATCTGACCCAACTTCCTTCTCTATTCCTCTGCCATCACATCATGGCTGCCCCCAAAGGCTTTCTGTGTCTCTGTGTCTGGAGAGGAAATGGGTGTGAACGCATCCAGGTGGGAAGACACAGAGGTTTTGGGAATGCCTGTGCCCTGTCTACATGTCTGTGAGTCCCCTTTGTGCCCAATGGTGTGTATGAGTGAATGGGAGGGACTTGCTGCATATGTGGGAAGAGATGGTTTGCCTCATGCACATTTTAGCGCATATGGGTGCTATGGAGCATTCTGAAGATAGGGGAAAGTGGGGTCCTCAGTCTCCTTGCTTTTCCCAGTTACTGAGTCCCAAGCCCTCCAGGCTGCCTTGCAACATGAAAACATGCTTGCAGAAAGCAAGCACCAGGTAGCTCACTTCAAAACATTAAACCCAGCTTGGTGAACTTCAGCACTTGGACAATTAGCCACATATCTACTGCTCTAATACACCCTTCTAGAGAGGCACATGGTACAAACAGGCTCAGCAGAGATTGCCCTCCCTTGCTTGTCATGGCTCACCCTTCTATGCAACCCCTGGGGAGCATCTCTTTGCCAGTGAACCAAGTTGGGCAGTCTGGAAGAGCAAAGGCACTTCACTGCTACCACAGCATCCCTTCAGAAACAGCAGGCACAAGCAAAGAACCGCAGACAGAGGGGCAGGGGCAGGTAGGCAGGAAATAGCAGCAGCAGAGTCTCTTTGTTAGAAGGTTTGATGGTAGGCACTGGGGTTTCCCCTGAAGCTGCAGACCTACCTTTGAAGCCTGTTGCCACCTGTGAGGCTTGGCCCA